>JACWBX010003587.1:25281-121414 GCA_014622435.1 Polypedilum pembai
AGCGAGAAACAAGTTGTTTGGCTCGTTCAAATTGTGTCGCACTTCTTCCTATTCATTCGGAGAATTCTTAGTAAATAGCCTTTAAGGGGTAAAATGTAGGAAATGTCTTTCAACTAGATCTTTAACACATTAACCATTCATACCATTTGCCTTTGTCACTAGACTGTTTAAATACACACAAAATTTTAACGCCTTTAATAAATTGACTACCAAAATAAATGAAATGTTGTTTTCTTAAATGTCAGAGCACTAGTCAGTAATCAGATTATAGCCACAACACACACACACACAACAACAAGAAGATAAATAAATGTGTCCCATTTTTGGTCACTTGTAGGCCAGCAAGTGATTTTGTTAGCTTTAAAAATTTGTGCAAATGTCCACACAAAAAGAGACAAAGAACAACAGCAAAAAAAAGTTACATCATCATGAGCTCATTGACATTTTTGCCTATTTCTTGAGATATATTTACATTTTATTTGGTTCGCCCACTCATTCACTCGACATATTGTGTAAAAAAAAAGATAAAAATTGCTTTGGACCAGTAGCAAAACTGTGCCAACGAGAGTAAATTACTGTTTCCTATTTTGACATTTCGGAAGTTGAGAAAAAAATGCAGAGAGTGTGATTTTATTTCATTGTCATTAAGTTGACGCTAGTTATGATACTTTACACACGAAAGAAAGTCTAGTTCATCTTTATGAAGTGCCAAAATATTATTATGACGATTAATGTTCATAAAAACTACCATTTGCAACATCGCTCAAAAAAAGTCAAGAAAATTTATTATGATAGTCATCATCACTCACAATTCATGGTCAGTAAAGAAAAATCTCATGTTAATATCAGCGATTGCTTTAATAAATGAGTGCTAATGATGAAATATAGTGTTAGTAGGAATTTTTATTATCATTTTCGTAAAGATTGCTCACATCGCCCCTTATGAGGGTCATTTTTGATGAAACTCTTTTATGAGAACATTAAATTAAATGAAGTCTTAAAACGATTAATAAATATGTACTTAAGTGAGTTGATATACCTTCAGAAAATTTTATTAAAACAATGGAAGTAAAAATTTTCATAAAAATCTCTCTCGCGTCCGATACTTTATGGGTTTTTAATTATCTTCATTCTGAATATAATGATTTCTCTCTCCAATATTCTTCGTGTCTCTATTGAATTCTTTATACTTTTTTTTGTATGTATTGATTTTCAACGGAATTTCTCACTACTGTTGTTAGTCAAATTTACACGAGTCAAAAAAAATTATTTCTTGTTCTCTTCTTTGAACTGAATTTTTTATTCCTCATTTTACTGCTGTTGCTTCTTTTTGTTTTATTCTTCACGTCTCAAAGTGATATGAAATTCAAATAAAACATTTGTGGCATTTGCATTTAAAATTCATAAACTGATTTTTGATTTTTTTTTTTTCACTTGACTTTTTTCTATCACACATAAGTACTCGCTCATATGCTTCCCTCGTTTTCATATAAACAAAAGAATTTTGCCATTCATCAATTTCTCATCAAACTGATATTTTCGCAAGAAATTTTCTTTTTTGTGTGTTTTTAACGTATTCATGATTCGCGATATGAATATGAAGTAGTAAGTAATGGCTAAAAAGTAATCAACTATGTAAGGTGAATATTTTTATAAATAGTCAAATATTGGGCTTTTATGGAAAATGGAATTTATATAAGAAATTTTAAACTCTATTTTATATTTTTTCGATAAAATTCATTTTTAACCATGAAATAGATTTTCGCAGCATTTCAAATTCTACAATGAATGAAAATTATTTCGAAACTGTAGTTTTTTTTTCGCCACGCGTGTTTATTTTGAGTACATTCAAAGCACAAGCGATGTATGATTCCTGTATCTACTTAGTAGCCCATCATTTGAGGCAAGTAGTCGTTTCATCATCTCCATACATCTAAGTTTATTCACATCATAATGTAATGACTTGGGAAAAGTTGTTCTTTCACGTTTAATTCCAATAGTTCATTGAATTAAATTAATTTTTACTACATGGTATTTATAGAGCAGTAATTGCTTGATCAGATGTGTGTAGATCAAGGTGAGGACATTAGAATTAATAAGTAAATTAGAAAATGTAATTTTCGTCAAGAATTTCATATATTTCATTTCTAAGTCAATAATTGTTGCTTCTATTCGTTTTTAAATTCAAACAATTTCATGCTAATTACAATAAGTTGTTAATAAATTTTTGTGAAATTTTAATTTTTTAAAATTTATTCTTTTGTTTTTAATATTTCTTTATAAATTTCAGTTACAAATCATCAAAACTCGTTTGTTCGTTAAATTACTAAATAATTAAAAAGTCTTAACCTTGGTATAGAAAATTATTCACGCTTTGGAATTCACGAATTCTTATAAATGTATGAGACATTCCATTGCAACTTAAACACTTGACTCATTGATTTTTTATGGAAGAATTCATTATCAGCAGATATTTTACGGTGAAATATAAAAATAGCAGGTGGAAGAAGAAAAATGTCAAACACATACGCGTTAAGCAATAAATTGAATTCGAGAAATTGAAAAAAATTACAACAGATTGTCTCACACTATCAATCTATTCATATCAAAATTAGATTAGCACGAGTTTGCTCGATGTTTATAAATGTTTAACATATACATTCATGCAGCAGCAGTCAAGCCATGAATTATTATGAGAATTCACTAACAAATTCACCACCGCGCGTCACATTATGTTTCTCTTTCAATAAATATTCCTAATGAGGAAATCTGTTCACGATTCATTAAATTTCTCCAATTAGCCGGCCTCGAATGAATGAATGAATGAAAGAAACGAAAAGAAAATTATTCATGGAGTGCGAGAGAAAAATTTACAATACATGGAGAGAACTGATTGAGTAATTTTTTTGGCATGACATCAAGCATTTAATTTGCTGAAAATAATGAAAATTTCGAGAAAAATGTTTTTATTTACTCGACTTCTTGGCTAACTATTTATTATTATTATTTTTATAGTTGTGTCGAATTATAAGAGCAATAAAGAACCCCTTCCATCACTTAACATGGAAGTAAAACAAAAATTTCATTAGCTAGCTATTTAATTACGCAAATAATACACAAGAAGTTTAAAATTAAGTAATTCAAACTGAGTGAGTGAGAGAAAAACAAAACACTACATAGTGCCACGCGAAAAAATCAACAATGAGTGAATAATGCAAGACTGCAATGCATAATCACAATAATCAAGTGAGCATGCACATTTAAATAACATGCACTTGCTGCTGATAAAGAGCAAAACGTAATTTAAGCTTTGTTACTCACCTTAACTTCCTTAGTGCGCATTCTTATACTTGATTTTCCCTCGGGAATGATATTGGCATTTTCAAACTCAACATCGCATGGTGATGGTGGCCCCTGTAATCGAAAACAAACGAGATAGAGTATAAAAATACAAATTATCATTAAAATAAGAACGGAAACGGTCAATTTGAGTAGGGTTATAATTTAGCTTACCATATGATATGCATCATCTGGATCGGTGGATGAGTCTAATGTCAGATCGCCTAACAGCACAAAGCCCGACTCATTTGGCTGTAACCGATTAAAGCACGTATGAAAAATGAGAGAGAAAGAAATCATTAAAAAAAATTTTGATGGGTATTAATTCTATAATGTGGTAATCGTGAGTAACAGCAGCTAACAAAAACAATTTATAATATGCAGAGATTTTGCCTGTAAATCATGAATGCCATTGAATTTTATTTTCTCCCATTATAGAAAGAAGCCGCTACAAAAAAAAGCTTAAGTACCGAAAGAGCAATATTTTGTCTCTTGATTGAGGACTATCTCCTTCAAATCTCTCATAAAATTCGATTTTTTTTCTTCTACACGAATAACGTTTTCAGGGCTAATGTCAAAAAATTTTGTCTGTGGCAATAAACAGTAAAATAGCAAAAGAGAAAAAATCGATATGAGATCATAAGGTTGATAAAACATTAAATTATCTAATTTAGTATGAATGGAAAAATGATGAAGAAAAATAAATAAATAAAAAAGTGGGCTAAAAAGATAGAAAAAAAGCTTTCAGGCAATATTTTATGAATCAGTAGCAATTTCTCATCAATTTCATTATTTTTCTTTAGAATGAAGGATAAGACGTGCTAGAAATGAGTCAACAAAAAAAAGAAGAAGTAGAAAAATCATTGTTTTGGAACATAAATCCGTTCACAATTCTCGAGACTCAAGCTCATCAATTATAATGCACGCTTTCAAAAACAAAATGAGCTGTAAGTAGTAGAAGCAAAAAACTAAATACACTCAAGTGCCGCAAGCCACACACATGACGACGTTTTATAAATAAAAATTATACAGAGCCTCTTCCTCATAATACAGCAATTTGAGACCTACTGTGAGAGAAAGAAAGAATGTTACGGATTGCTAATTCTGTTCACTTATAATATATAAATAATAATTCGTTTTCCTCTCCCGCTCATTCGTAGTTTTTACAATGTTTTTGTGTATTATATTTTCATCTCATCGGATAAACGTCACATGATTGAATATACCGTATGATTCATAAATAAAAAATGCGTTATGAAGTTTTTTATATTCTACAATTACTAATTCTTTACAATATAATTCCGTTAGTGATGAAAAAAGGAAGCAATTTTAAAGTATTCCGAACGCTCTCAATATTGACTTAAAGTGCTGTTTACATTATTATCAGAATCCAAAATAGAGTGCATTGTTGTGCACACACATACTACTGATGCTATTATCAGCCAAGCAGCATAGCAGTTAGAATTGACAGCTGAGCATTCAATCGATTGTATAATATCGTTTCGAGCCCTCTGACTTGCTGCTACTCTTATCAGTATCGATTTTGATGTTTACTACAATTTCACTCTATGTCTTCTTCTTGTTTAAATTATTGAATGTATGCGTATGAATTTATTTTTTATTTTCTATATTTTCACATGCCATACGAAACTTTTAAAAAAATCATAAATAATTTTTCGGTTCGTCGATAAACAAGAGCACGATTTCGTTAGTATACAATTTTTATATTTGGAGCATGTTAAAGGCACAATAGAGGGAAAAAAGTGAAAGAAATCTGGCAACATGTAGCAAATAGCGAAGTCAGTCAAAGAACATATAATATTATCATTGCAGGAGGCGAAGTAAAAAATTCTCGCTTTCAGTCGAGACAATCGAGACACTTTAATAATTTTTGCTACTTTCAATTTACTTACTGCAACAACTATCTACACAAAAACAAACTACCGTTGGCCTTTCGTGATCAAGTTTACTCTCTCTCTCTCTCTAATACGAAAAAAAGCTCTTTCAACTACAGCCACAATTGATTGTAAATGTGCAAAGATCAACACATATCAGTATTTATATTAAGGCAAAGACACTTTGATTCATCAGCAATTCTGTGAAGAATTACTAATTTTTTTAAAAGCGTCGATTAGCTTCAATAAATGGATTTCTGCTTTATTCGTTTTTAAATGTGTCAATTTCTAAATAAAAATTATTTTTATTGTGAAATTTTTGATTGTAAACAAAAACAAATAATACAAACAAAAATATTAAAGTATTGTATTTTTCAAATTCATTGCCAAAAATCCATAAAAATTTTTATTTAACTCAAAATTACGAGAGCTTAGAAAAATGGACGGAAATGGACTTATCTGCGATAAATAGCTAGAGACAAAATGCTATAAAAATTTTCTTTTACATTTGATAAAAATTTATTTTTTAAAAACATTGCAAGTTTAAAGATCGTAGAATAATCTAAGTTTCTTCGCCTTAATGTAAATACGTGGATGTTAATAATATTTAAAAATTCTCTTGTCTGAGGAGCAAAAATAAGAAAAAGATATTTCATACCAAAAGCAACAAGAACAAGTATTTAATAGCTTTTCACTTTACGTACTTCATTCGGTTTGAATATTAGAATTGAGAGAAGAGTAAAATGTATTTAACGGGAAATTGTAACGAGAATGAATGTAAGAGTGTGTACAACTGCTGTGAAAGAATTAAGCGAGAGCAAAGAAGACGAAGAAGTAAAATGGAATTTCTTTTCAGTCAGAGCGATCACTTCTTGTTCTTTACTATTTCTTCTTATTTCACTTACTCGAAAGAGAAAAAAGTTTGTTTCATTCTTTCTCTTTTTCATAATTTTTCATGTGATTAAATCACGAAGATGTGTGTGCAATATTCATTAGTAATATGAGAAAGAGCTCTTCAATGCATTCATCCATGATTTACCGTAATAGCCGCATGCTTCTTATAAGTGAAAAAGAAAGATTCTCTATCGCTTTCGATTCAATTAAGCTGTTACATAACTCACCTTCGGCAATTCACGTTTTCGTCTAAGAATCAGACCATCATGTTCGATATAATCTGGAACGTCTTTTCTATCACTAAAGTTAAATACAATTGAATTTGATGGCTGATCGTCGGCTTGCGATGACCATGATTTCTTTTTTACTGTCCACTTTGCAGCTCCACCACCATTTGATGATGATTCATTTTCTGTATTTAAGGAACTTTTATCAGCTCCACCACCGTTGCCTTGTGATTTCATAGCAACAGTTGATGATAACGAAGTATTTGATGTAATCGTCGGTGGAGGTGGTGGCTTTGTCGTGGGTTTCGTAATCACAAAATTCTCTTTGACCGATTTCACTTCACCATTGTTCACTTCACTAGTAACACTTTTCTCATGATTTATCACTCTTTGTGACAATATTGTGGTCGGTGGTGATACTGTTGTCGCTAAGTTATTATTAACAATTTTCGAAGGAATATTCACTGTCTTCGGTGCGACACACAATTCATCATTGACACTTTTTAATTCACTACCCTTCACTTCCACAATCACATTATTGTTAAATTTGTTATCACTCGATTCCTTATCACTGCTGCTAACATCAATGTCTGAATCATCGATGGTCTTAAGTAGATTATTATTTTTGTGTGTCGATTTCGGTGTCGATGTGTTATCCATGTGTAAGTTATTAAGTTTACTTGACAACGATGTAATTATAGGTGAAGACGAGTCAACAGTTGACGGTCCTGTTAAAGATTTCTTATTGTAGCCGGGCTCTATAAGCTGAGGTGATAATGAATTGCGAAATGGTGATAGAATATTGGGTGTTGATGAAAGCGAAGAATCAGAATTGACGGGCGAATAGTCACGCTTGACTCGATATGAGCCCTTGTTCTCAATCGGTGACCAGCTACCATTACCATCACCACTACTGCCATTTGACTTGGTTTCTAAATTGTTTTTAATGATATTGATGTCGAGCTTCGGAAGTACGGTTTTTTCTTTCGTATATTTCGCAAACTTTTCACTATTATTCATTGCATTGTTCGGTGTATTACTATTGTTGTGGTTATTGACTTGATTGAGATGATTAATTGGCTTCGGACTAGATGTACGAGGAATTATATTTGGTTTCTTTGCAGTTATCGCCGGCTTCTCCTGACTCTGGCTCTTGAATATGGCCATTCGACTGGCAATTGACTCGCCTATAGGCCGATTCTGTGAATTACGCTTCTTATTTGCAGAAGCCTCAAAAATTCTCATTGTCTGTTTACAAATGCCTGGGGGAGGCCGTTCATCATCACCAATAAGTGATGTGAGACGTTTTGGTGGCATATTGTATGGTCTTTCTCTTGCACTATTTATTTTTTCCTCGATCGTAACATCACTCGAATTCTTTACTGTTGCCGTCTCGCTACCGGCACTTTGTCTATTATGCTGATGATCTTTTTGAATGTCTCGCTCCCATGCTGAGTGATCATAGCGTAAAATAGCTTCAACTGATCTAGCCCGTTTTAAATTTAGATTTTTATCAATAGAACGGCTTGAACGTACTGCATGCTGGTGTTCGGGAGCAGGATAAGATTCGGTCAATGTTTTGAGTTTATCAATGCCATTGCGATTGTTGTTTTTCAGGTTTTCATGATACACAAAATCTTTGTTGTTGCAATTCATTACATTTATTGTTTTCATGTCTGCAACTTCTTCTTCTTCCTCCTCATGCTCAACATCCTCACAGTCTTCATCAAGCAGGTTATTGAGACTAGTCGAGCGTCTCAAGTCAAGAATGGAGGGTCGCTGCTTACTTACTGACGATTGTCTCAGTGTAAGGCTTAAATATCGATAGCGCAACTTACTTACAAAGCCAGGACCATATTTAAAGTCTTCTTCATTTTCATTCTGCACATCTGGCTCCAATGCGATTTCCTGTTTTGCAACCATTTTGTTGTTACGCGCTAGATGATGACTCACCGAATTGTCCTCGTTTTTATTGGTATGCGCGGAACAAAGTTTTTTATAACTAATGCTGTCTTTATCAAATGAATTTTTAATTAAACTTTGTTGCTGCTGCTGATTATTTTTCAAGCGCGACTCATTATTATTATTAACATTATTATTATTATTACTACTATTGACCACGAATTTTTGCTGTGCGAGCGTACTACTCTGTTGAACGTTTGTGACTTGAATAGTTGTTGTTTTCGATTTGGTCGGCGAGTTTGTTAATATTGTTGTTGTTGTTGTTGGTGTTGTTACTGTTTCTAAACAAGAGAGAATCAGAGAGAAAAAAAAATTTATGTGAGTACAACCGAAACACAGCAGTAAAAGAAAAATCAAAAAATATTGAAAAAATGTTTTTAAATTTTTCACAAAGCGCAATTAAATTTTAAACAAACAATCAATGAAAATGAGAAATTGATAAAAAAAATTGCTGATTGATAACAAATTTATGACACAAGTCACCTGTTTCGGCGAGTTTTTGATCAAAAATCTGCTTGAGTGTTGAAACGCTCATTTTTAAACGCGTTTTGCGACTACACCTAAAAATAATATAACTGAAGTTTAAAACTTTATTGACTGTTTGTCATGCCATAAAAAAGTGTAGGTAGATAACTTGATTGTTTTTATTATTATTGATATTTTTATTATTTTTACAAATAATTTCAGGTCATACAATTTTATTATAATTCATAAACTACTTTTCATTTCATTAATTAATTTTATTCATAAATAAAAATATTTCTACAATAATGAATTCATTTTTTCTGAACGCTCTCAATATTATGTTGAAAATCACAAGTTAAATTTCCCCCTGTTGAAATTCACCACATGAGAATGCTCAATGAAAAATTTATGAATATTTAATAACATTCGATACCTGAGACACTTTTAGTATTTAATGAATGATTAGGAATAATAACATTTATTCCAAGTCCTTCAAAAGTTTTCAATATTACCTGAAGTTCATTGCACTCAAAACGATTTCTATTGATTCTTATTTCTCTCAATTCTGGTAAAATTGTTCGAATTCTCTCAAAGCCATCGATCTTTCTTAATTTATTTCCCGAAATGTCCAAAATTTTCAATCGATCAAGTCCAACAAACATGTGCAAGT
The DNA here is from genome assembly GCA_014622435.1 of Polypedilum pembai. Taxonomy (NCBI): domain Eukaryota; kingdom Metazoa; phylum Arthropoda; class Insecta; order Diptera; family Chironomidae; genus Polypedilum; species Polypedilum pembai. Next base: position 34,734 of record JACWBX010003587.1, read on the forward strand.
CAATGGTTTCTAATAAATTATCAGAAATATCTAAAGTCATCATGCGTTTGTTATTACCGAAAACTTCAAATGGAATTATTTCGATGTGGCAATTTTTCAAAAACAAATATTTTAGTTCTCTCATTCTTGAAAATGTTTCTGGTTCTAAGACACCAATGAATGAATGAGACAAATTTAAAAATTGCATTTCGCTCATTTCTTTGAGTGAAGGGAAAACATGGACGATATTTTCATTTTCACTCAAGTCAAAATGATAAATTTCTGTGTCAGCACCACTTACAACGAAACTTGAAATGTGATTACGTGATGCTACAAGTCCTTTCAAATCTCCATGAATGTGTAACCAATTAAGATGATTTTGTGACACAATTAGATACTCAACTGAACAATTATCGAATGAAAGTAATTGAAGTTTATTATTTTCCAAGTGAAGTTCTCCAATTTTAATGTCAGGACATGTAAATGACTCGAGTAAGTTATTTTTCAGTTGCAATGCTTCAAACGTTAAATGATCAACTCGATGGCTCTCACGAATCTGTTTGATCTCATTAAAGTTTAAATTGAGCTCAACTGAAAGTTTTTTCGAATGAGCGAGTGGAATGAGAGTGCTATAGTCAAGTTCAGTAATTTTATTAAATGACAAATCGACCTCATATAAATCACTGCTACAACCACTAAATGTATCTTCATTTATTGATGTTATCATATTATGTGATAAATCAAGTCGCTGTAATTTCTTCAAGTACATCAAAATTCCGTCTTCTAAATCAAATATTTGATTTCTATCCAAGTGCAAAATTTTCAAGTGTTCAGCATCGCGAAAATCTTCACGTGATATTTGTCTTAAATTAACTTCAGATGCTCGGAAAACTAACAAATTTTTGAATTTGTCAAACAATTGCGATGGTAAAACGATAAAATTTGAGTTTTTCACAACAATTGCACCAACCTCTCGTGGCTCAATGATTGCTGAATTACCATCAACAAAAGCATGTGAAATAATTTCATCCACAATTTCAATGGCACTTGAAACTTGTATTACATTTGACAGATAGCAAACATAATGCGGTCCCATGCGAAAAGATATTCCAGAGCGATGATAGCTGGTTGTTTCAGTCACATAATCGTTACACTTGAAAGTTTGCCTTCGTTGATATGATGAATGAATACAAATTATGACCAAAAAAAATTTTAAAAATCTCTTCAACATGTTGTTACAGTTGTAAGCAATAAAACTTCACTAAAAATATTTTGTTTACTATTCTTCCTTTTATTTATTCATAAATGATCCTCTATAAACAAAGAATTACATGTATTACACATGATGTATATATGTAGAAAACAAACTATTTAAGAAAAATTATTTGTCATAAAGATAAAATGTACATTAGCTAATAGCATGGAATGCCTAAAATATTTTGAACATCATAGTTTTTGTTTATTTTATTGTTATCAGCAATTTTAATGTTGAATTGTTTCAGCGTGCGCACAATGGTTGAGAGCTCGATGCATTTCCAAGGATTTCCAGAAATCACTATATGTTTTAGTTCTGGCAAGATCATCTTAATATTTTCTAAATTTCCAATTCGGCTGAGCTTGTTGTCTGAGATGTCTAAGAATGTTAGCTTCTTTAATCGATTGAAAACATTCAAATCTATTGCATTCAGTTTGTTATTTGAAATATCTAGATTCACTAATTGACCATTATTTGAAAACAATCGTGATGAAATTACTTTCAGGCCACACGCGCTCATATACAAATTCGTCAAGTTTTCCATTTTTGCAAATAAATCATCATTTACTGTTCCAATAAATGAATATGAAATGTTAAGTCTTTTCATACCACTCATTGTCTTAATTGTCTCAAGTTCTTGTGATATGTCTCCATTGTTGCTTACATCTAAGTACATCATTTCCGATTTTTCATCAACATTAAATTCTTTAATGTTATTTCCATTAGCAGCAAAACCTTTAACATCATTTTGAAGTTTCAAATATTTCACATTATTCTTTGTAATTGAAATGTATTGAGCATTGCAATCAAATGTTTGTAAATTATTTTCATCCAAATATATTTCAGTTATATTTACACCAATGCAAGAGAAATAAGAAATATGGTTCTTATTCAATGAAAGAAGATAAAAGTGTATTGAATTCGGTTCACTTTTTTCGCTTATTTCTTTAATTTGATTAGAGTCCAACTTCAACTCAAGAGGGTAACGTTTAAATGGTGCTATAGGTTTGAAAACATTGAAGTTGAGTCTGGTGATTTTGTTGTAAGAAAGATCTAACTCGTATAAGTTTTCACTTGCTCCAATAAAAGTTTCTTCATTTAGAAATGTAATCTTATTGCGTGACAAATTCAAAAATTTTAATTTCTTCAAGTGCGAAAAAATTTTATTCTCAAGCGATTCTAGCATGTTGTTTGCTAAACTAAGAGCAACCAAATTTTCAGCATTTTTAAAATCATCTCGATGAATTTCCATCAATTTTACACCGTTTGCAATGAAATTTCTCAATTTTGGCAGCATTGCGAAAAATAATTGATGAATTTCGGATTTTTCAGCACCCAAAAAAGTCAAATTTGAACAAGTGACATCATAAAGATGAGATTTGAAATTATCACAAAGTTCAATGAAATCGAAATTTTCACGAGCGTTGGTAATGAAGCAGGTAACGTCAAGATCAGATGAAAGAACGGCTCCTGATTTAAAGAATGTTTTATGCTCTTTCACTATTCCATTGCAATCAATTGTTGCTTTTCCACTACTACTATTTCCTTCCACAACAACCACAAAAATAATAGACAGAATTATCAGTACTATTTTCATTCTTAAACAGTCGAACTCAAACTAACCCTTGACATACATTAAACAGTTCTTTTATACTTAAATTTTTGCATTTTCTTATAAGAAAAGTTTATAAAAATTATACAGCCCCTAAAATCTCATGCTCTTTTACTCTCTCATGAAAAGTTACTCAAAGAGAGATTTGTTTTATTTTTATGTATTGAAAGAAATCGTTTATGTGTTGACAACAATCTTCTTATTGAACAAGTCAATATCAATAACATATTGCTGCCAATTCTCACAACCAGTTTCTTTTCTTCTCTCTAGTTTTAGTCTCTTTAAACTGCTCATCGAAGAAAGAAGTGTTGCATAAGAATCTTATATTCTTTTATTGTGTTTTAATTTTCTAGTACATGAATTTAATTATGTGGCGTAGAATTTTATTATTATGTCTTTTAATTTGTTTCGCCGATTGCGGTATAATCAGGAAACGACAAGCGAGTAAGAAAAAAAAATAAAAGTTAATGTCTTTTGTAGGCATAGTTCATTAAGACTATTTTATTTTACTAATTAAAATTTTTTTTCTACTGCCATTGACATTCAGTTAGAGAATTTACAATAAATTTTAATGTTACATTATGATCACAAAAATAGATGAATCAAATAGTATTTTTGACACAATAAAAAGTGACTGATTTTATATCATTTAAAAGCCATTTTAAGAAACTACAAATAAGGAAATTCCCACCGTAAAGAGAAAAATGATCTTTTGATCTCTTCTTCTTCTATTTCTCTCTCTCATTTAAAAATCTCTTCACGTGAAGACTTTTAAGTATAAAAATAAACAAAAAAAAATCTCTCACAATGTTTTGAAATTAAAGTAAATTAATCAATGCGTTCATTGTAATCAGCTAATTTTTGTACATCACATGTCTATAGTAAATAAACAAATTTAAAAAAAGTACTCTACGTGAGCATTCTTTGATGACGATGATTATCTAATTTTTTGACTAAACAAATATTAAATTTCCAAATAATTAATTATTCATCATACATTTTTTTACTTATAGACATATTCAGAAATACTAATGGACAGTTTTTAAATAGAAGTCAAAATTCAAATTTTCGAGGAAGCGATTTTGTAGAAAGTGATGACACAAATTATAATATCTATAATGATAAAAGAAATTATAGTCAATATAACGATAACAAACGCCAGAATGAATATGATCAGAATCGAAATTTGAATTATTTTACAAACAATCAAGTTCGACAATTGAATAGTGAAACTACTGAAAGAACTCGACAAATCAGTTATGCTCAAGTTCAGTCATATGTTTATAATACCTACCAAAGTGAATATCAAACATATCAATATACAAATAATAATAAAAATCCCGTTATATCTCAAAAACCACAAATACAAAATGATCCCATTATATCTCAAACCTATTATCAGAATTCAGGATATAATCAAGATATTAATCGAAATGATGGTTATAAATCAGAAAATAGTGAAATATTTAATACAAATAATAAGGAGTTTGGTTTAGTTGAGGATAAAAGAGTGAACATTAATCTTAGTTCAACACCAACAAAATTAAATATTGATAATGATAGAAAGATGCAAATAATGTCACATGTTCAGGATGAAAATCCAATAATTGCACCAAATTACAGTGGCAAAATTGAAATTGAATTTCCACCTACCATTTCATATGATGAAAATTTATCAAGTGAGTAATCAGATAACATTTCAAAATCCTTTTTTAAAATAATATTTTCATCTACAGCAACAACAAGAGCTTCGATTTTGGATTTCATCAAAAACTCCAGAACAACAGAACGAAACTACAATAAAAATTCACAGTCATAAATTGTATATTATTAAATATTCTACATTTTATTAAATAAATTTTTATGCTTAAGTTTCATCATCAAATATATTAACTAGAAACATTTTTCATTATCATTTAATTTCCAAAAAAAAAAGATTATAGAGAGAAGCTTTAATTCGTCAGTTTCTTTATTTATTAATTTACGTTATATTAAAGTTTTTTTTATCTTTCATTGAACCGAGACTGGAAACAAGTAGTTTTTTCTTCATTTTTTTTGTTTTTCAAAACTTTACATTACATACTTATTATGGCAAGATCAAAAAGGACAAGAGTTTTTTAATTCATTATTTTAAGTGATAAAAAACTTAAATTTAGACTTTTTCTCAATTATTTTCGTTTCTAATATCATAGCTTTCAAAAACACTTTTCTCTCAACTTTTTTACGCGCACCAAAAAACTAATATTTTTACACGAAATTATAGGAAATAAATATGATTTTGCTTACAAAGAATAAAAAAAGGTACATGATTAAATTATTCTTAAAAGGTGCTTCAATTAAGCGTGCCGTTAGTATTGAAATTAAAATTAGATGTGTGTGATGATGACCTTCGATCATAAGTTAATACATATGTCGAGAAGAAAAAAGCTCTTTTCATTTCTCCATCTCTCCCTCATTGTGAAGAGAAATAATGAAAAAATTGCATGAATTGTGTAAATATAAATAGTAAGATAAAGAAATAAATAAGACACAAAAATAAAATTTTGTGAGAATGAAACAAATTAACGTGACTCAGCATTATAAAGAGTAGTGCTGTAATTTTTTTTTGTCATAAATTAAGCTTATGCAAACTGTTCTTAATTTTTATAAAATTAGAATGTTTCAAATGCGAGCTTTGCTCGATGCTTTCTTTGCTTTAGTTTTAGGTAGTTTCAAAAATGCCTTATCAAACTAAATACACAAAAATCCAAGAAATAACTTAAAATAATAGAAAACAAAATTGACAAATTTATAGGAGTAATACATATGAAAAAGAATGGTGATGCATCGAAAGAATTAATTTTGCATTCTTCTCGAATTCTTTAAACAAAACAAAAACTTATTAGAACACAACTCATAGAAAAAATTAGGTAGATTGGGTAAAATTAGGATTAAATTTTTAAATTTTCATTTCAAGATTTCTTTTTGTTTCCTTTCTCTTAAAAATTACGAAAAAAATTATAAGAAAAATTATCGCGAATAATATCAGTCTAATCAAATGTGTTGTTTATGTATGTATGTATGTGTGTTTTGCATATTTTATGCTTAAAACTTTTTCTCATATAACTGTTACATGTCAGTGTCATCATTTTAATTCATATACTTTCTGCAGCGTTTTGCACCGCAACAGCATGGAATTTTGTTGTCCTCAATGTCAAACTTGTAGTCATATGTCAATTCTTCGCCCGTCACAATGCGACGAAGAGCAAAAATTATGATGTGCTTTTGACCCAAAATGTCAACCACCTTTGAATAACAGTTTGGCTGCAATAAAAGAAAATAATATTCATAAAACATTTCCTCTAGCTGTTTTGTATATGTATAACTTACATCACATGAATGATTTATGAATCGTGCCGCTGTTCCACTCATTGTTGCATCAACAACGAGATTCTCATCTATTTTAAACATATAACATCCGATTCCTTTACTATCATAATAACGTTCACGTTTATCAGTTAATGTTGATCTTATAAGTTCACCAGCATACTCAATTACCATTTCACCTTGAAAGAAGAAAGAATGATTATATAAATTTATTCCAAGAAAAGCGATATTTAATGTTTCTTACCAGCTTCAATGTCTCTTGTACAGAAAAGTCCACGACCGTGTATATGAGAACGATACACTCCAACACTCTTCTTATAAGTTTCCTTCAAAGTTCGATATTTCATAGCCATAGGAAGGTTGCTACCGGTTCCACGTCTAAAATTTTATTTATTCATATTTTAGAAGTGTTAAATAAAATATTCAATATTTAAGTTTTTTTTCTCACCTTAAAATTACTTCTTCATTATTGCTTTGTAGGTGCACAGGCATAGGCGCAAGACGATGTCTAGATGCGAGCCAGCTAAACATATCATAGTCCGATCTAGTACTAAAAGGTTCAAACCTTGCACAACCATAGATATTTTCATAAAGAATTTCATCTGACTCGCTGATGTATTGATTTAAAGATGTAAGTGAGGCAGATATTGATGAGTTAGAAGACAAATTAGAAGCATTCGATGAAAATGAGCTGCTTCCATAGAAACCACTCATACTTGAGCAATTTCCATTCATTGAAGAAAAAGATGATGCCTGAAAAAACAGAGCGTAATGACCAAATTTTCAAATAAAAAATTTTTAACATCTTACTGAAGACGACGATGACGCCGATGAATTTCTTCGATGATATTTTGGCGAATATTTTGTACATTTCTCAACTCCTAGAAAATTTTTTAAATTAACCAATGCAAATAAATTTCAAAAACTATTTGACCTCACCTGGCAATTGTTCTAATAAATATTTCAATGCATTTGTCTTAAGTCCCAACATTTGCTCGCCTGTCATCTCATTAAGTCTTCCCTCTGGTAAAGGTAGCAAACCATGAGCCTTTCTTGCCAGTTGAACTGTTTCAAACAGCTTCTCCCAAATCTCATTGATTGAGGTCGATTTGTATGTAAAGCCATCTTGTGATTGAATTTCAAATAATAGTTTTGGACCAGATGCTTTGCTTGATGTAGTGCTAGTTGGTGTCTTTTCACGCGACGCTTTAGTGGCATAGGTAGATCCAACTGATGATAAACTAGGACGATCTGAAGTTGTTTCTTCATCATATGTCTGAAAAGTAGATTTTTCTTGAATCTTCATGTCTTCAACTTCATCTTCAGCAGTGATTATTTCTCCTGATGTTGAAACTGCATCTTTAGATCCTTTCAACTCTGGCATCTCTTCAAACATAATTGATTCAATGTTCATCTTTTCAACAGATTCCATTGGTTCTTCTTCTGTTAACGGCTTTTCAATTTCCATAGATGTTGTCATCGATAATGAAGGAGGATCAATTGGAGTGATTGTTATTGATGAAGGAATTAATTCAAGCGTAGGTGACACAGGTCGATCATCATCTAGTAAATTAGCACCGGTGGCAACAGAATCGATAGTTTTTGTTAAGGAACATACAGTAGCAGTCTTTGTTACAACAGCCTTTGGCGGATGAGATATAATACTTGATGCACTTGTTGATGGAATCAAATACGAATCATTCGATCGAGGTGAAGATGTTGATGTAGATAATTTTAATTTTTTATCACCCTTTTCTACGAAGTTATCATTTGAGCTGATAGTAATCACATTATTGATAGTTGTTGACCGCCTAAGTGCATCAAATAGCTCATCAGCTTTATTACTACTTTGTAATTCCATAGCAATCGATTTTATTTTCTCACAATAATTTTCACTCTCGCCATTATGTGTTGGTGTGACCACATTATTGTTTATTAATCCAATATTTTGATTATCAATAATTGATGGTGAAGTTCTTAGAGATGCATTGCTACCTGTATTTGCACATGGTAAATTATTGCTACTATTTTGATTATTTGTCTTGCCTATATTTCCGCCAATTTTGTTAATGTTACTGTTACTTTTTACCGTTGTGACACTTGCAGCATTTGCCGGCATAGGTAATACTCGATTAGTTGGACGATTTTGAAAATGTGGTTTAACGGATGAATTTTGATTTTTGCTATTTAGATTGTTGAATATACTGTTTTGTTGTTGAATAGGATTGACGACATTTGTTGGCAAATTGACTGTCGTTTGAACCGTTGATGTGGAAGGATTATCCATTTTAGGTTTTGCACTATTGATATTTGCAGTAATGATATTGTTCTGTACATTTCTAAAAGTCTGATCTAATGTAGTTTTTTGCACTTGTGGATGAGTTTGAAGTTGCTGATGCTGTAGAGGTTGAGAATCGTGCTGTGGTTGATCTGCCAGGATTGAAACAGCAGAAGTATTTATTCCTGCTGGTTTTAGTGTTATTGACTGATAATTGTTTTGTTGAATTGGCTTTGCTAGTACTTTTAATTTCGGTTTGATCATTGCAGCGGATGAAGTGGTTTTGATTACGTCTTCTTGTGCTATTTTCGGACCAATCGTTCTGTATGTTGCCTTTTGTCGCTTTGCAATTATTGCATTTTGGTTGACAATTTGAATGTTTTGCTGCTGTTGCTGGCTATGCATTTTCGTCGAATTATCGCTGTTAACAGTTTTTAGTACGGTGGTTGTGTTAATGTTTGATGTTGAAACATTGATAGACGCTGACGTCGGTGATACAATCTTACTGACTACTTGCGGTTGAATTTTATTTATTTTCGCTTGCACTTTAGTCTTTTGATTTGACGGTTTTAAAATAATATTCTGTGACTTTTGACTGCCAAAAGAACCATTGACTTCAACGGTTTGTTTCTTTTCATCAATCGAATTCCATGATGAGTCCATTATTTGTGATTGATGAATTGAACCATCAGAAGCGTTCAAAAACACATATCCTGCAGGTATTTCCATTTGAATTGGCTCAATTTTACTAGCCTGAAATACTTGTGTAGTTGTTGCACTAAAACTTGAATTCTGGCAAATTCCTTGCATTGCAGTAGACACAAATTGTTGAGAACTCATCACTGTGTTCTGAACAATTGTTTCAAGACCATAATAAACTGGATGTGATGTAAGATACATGCATCCCGATGAAGGATCCATTTCTATAGCTGTTGGAGTTGAACCCATCATCATTTGCTCAGTTGATACAACGCCATTAACACACTGTAATGCTTGTGGTTGTTGAATTATTGTACCAACAATAGGCGATTGAGGAACAACTGGCAAAACCGACAAACCGTTTGGTGTCAACACTAAATTGCTCGAATTATTTGTCGGCATTTGAAATGAGCTTTGAAATATTTGCGGACTTGTTACAGCAGAACTTTGCTGTGCATTTGTTATAAAGCTTTGAGAACTATTTTTTATGTCCTTTGTGTTTGTCCCACCAATCTGCATATATTGAATTGGTTGATTGTTTTGTGCATCTGTGGAAATATACTGAACGAGCTGACCATTTTGATTGAGTATCAGTGGATATTGATTTATTTGAGGTGCAATTTGCTGAGCAGGTTGTTGGAAAATGATGTTTTGTGCAGTTGTCGGTTGTGAAATTGTTGCTGCCGACTGTGTTGAGCTAGTACGAGGCGAAATTGATGACTGAAAGTTTGCAATTTGAACATTTTTAGAGTTGACAACTGAAATTTGTTGCTGTTGTGACTTGGTCGATAATGTCTCAAGTTTTTTCTTGTTTGTAGTGATTGAATTATTCTTTATCACATTTCCTACTGATTTTGTTGGTTTAGCTTTAATAGGCGATGGCAACAGAAGTGGTTTCTTTTGAGTTTTTTGATGCTCTTGCTCCTGCTGTGATGTAATTGTCATTATTTGTTGAGTGTTTGTGCCATTTGCCGCAGGTGCAAGTTGTATAAATTGAGCTGGTTGCTGTTGTGTTGAGTTTGATAAGTAGGATATGCTACCATTATTAATAACATTTGTTTGATTAAAATTTCTTATCGGCATTATTGTGGCAGCCTGACCAAATTGACCAAGCTGCAATGGTTGCGTGTAAATTTGTTGTCCCTGCTGGTCAACTATCACATTTTGACATAAATTTCCATCGTTTCCTAGTGTCAGCGACAGATTTTGCAAATTAGGAATTTGAACTCCGTTAGCAATTGCAAGGCCATTCTGTGTGGTTAATGGATTATTGATAACAATAGGAATTGAAGTCGCAAGAGATTGGTTTTGTTGTTGATTGATAACAGAAATCACATTATTTCCGCCAATTCCAGTTATTGCCTGAGATGTAGCATTAGACAAATACACTTGTGTGCCATCTTGAGCTTCTGAATCACTTTCACTTGTATTTTGAATGTTATCACATGTAGCCAGGTGACGTTCATACGATATTCGATTTCTATAAGTGCATCGACATTTCTCGCATGCAACTGGACCATCTGACTGTATTAAAATTTCATCATTGAGTCCATCAAGTTGAGGAATTTTATCAATGAAGTCTTTATTTTTATTTTTAAGCTCGTTCTGTTGATTGATGTATTTTTGAAGTGTCATACTAGAACTTGTTTTTTGCTCTTTGCTGCCAGGATTGTTATTGCTGTCATTATTTTCAGCCGAATTACTTATTTTTCTCTTTTTCGGTTCTACTTCATCACGTTTACTAAACGAATATTCAGTAGAAAATTCATTTTGAATTGAGTTTAGCAATCCATTAAAATCACTATCAACATCACCGTCTCCATTTACTTGATTGCTTTTGCTACTTTCATCATCTTCATCTGACACATGATTGAAAAATGTTGTTTTTGTATCAGCAGGATTTGGAAAAATATCAAACATTGAAATACCATCAAGAACATCATGCGGTAAATCCTCGAAAATGGCTGCTTTTATTTCTGGTGGAAGCAAATCATTTGTTTGATTCGGTGCTTCCTCATCCTGTGTTTCCTCTTGAACCATTGTTTCTTGTTCTTTAGCTATTGAGCTATGAAACAGTGCAATTTGTTTCAAGTTCTTCTGAATAACCTGAACGCTTTTAGTGTGATCAACAGTAAAATTTATTCCTTTGTCAATTGTCATCGTGTGATGATTTGAACGTTGAATTGAGATTTTAATTTTGTACTCAACAATATTCCATGGATGTTTTGATGACCAAAACAAACGCGTGCATTCGAAATCAATTGGAATTAAATAATCACCGCCATCACTCAAAATCGGAACTATTCTACCTAATTTCGTGACGCATAGAGATCCAATAAGAAATTGAACTTTCGACGCCTCCACAGTTTTCTTTTTCCTTCGATCCAATTCGACATAAACAGATCGATTAACTTGAAAATTTGATTCGAGTTGTGGCTTTTCTCCATCAGTCTCTTTAGATAGATGCAAAGGACAATAAACACTCTTATCCGTCCTAAATTCACATATTGAGCGAGCACATTGAAAATGATATTGTTCACCACAATTTTTGAAATTACAACCAACTGTAGCTCCCTTGATGCCACACTTGCTGCATTTTATTAATCGTCCTCTTGAGATTGCACTGTGTACATTTTGAAGTGAACCATCAATTTCCTCATAAACTTCAGCCGACCAAAGGGCACAATTCGTATGTACCCAAGTGTTGTGTCCACAATAAAGTAATCTACCTTCTTCCTCCGATGAGCATTCGCCTTCTTTCTTACACAACATGCATGCACGATTATCTTTTTCGTTAAAGAAAATTGTTTGCATGTAGTCAGCTTCACTTTTTATTAAGCTCTCAGGAACATTAAAGTTTGTCATCATAAAGTATTCACTATTTTCATTTTCGCATATTAAGTTGTCCAATAAATCACTCTTTGAATGGTCATTCATAGTTTCCTCAAGGGCATCAGTGCATGCTTTCGTTTCATTTTGATACCATGGGAATATTTCACTTATTATTTCGTTATATGCAATAACCAAGTCCTCAGACTGAGCATCATTGAGAATTTTGTTCATATCATAATTGAATGCTTGCAATGAGTGATATTTATTATCATTTATGCTCTGTTTTATCGAACTTATGTTGAGTTTAAGAGGATTCATGTTCAAATTGCTGCTATTGAAACAAGTGCATTGAATTTTTTGCGATTCATTCTGATCAATACTATCTTCTGTCTTTAACGCATCAAACAATGAATTGAAGTTTGTAGGATACAGATTATTACTATTAATGCTGTTCTTCGATGCATCACAGAAACAAGATGAGTTCTTTTTCCTTGGACTCAGACGAAGAAGAGCACAAGCATGTCGACTTTTACTAAGCAGTTTTATAACTGATAACAGACTCGTCTTAAATTCTACTTCCACTGATTCCCGCCAAATATTTGATGATGAATTGTTTGGAGAACATTTTTTGCATATAAATTCAATATGTTCGGGTAATACGCTCAAAAGATTATATTGTTCATCAGTGAGTCCTTCACATTTTGAATGCACCCATCTTTTGCAGTCCCCGCATTCCATCATTTTGACATCATAATCATTATTTTCATAGCACTTTTGACACAACGGACAATAGTTTCCTTTTCTTCGGAGTCTAAAGCAATTGCTGCACATGGCCAAATTTCCAATGAATTTTGTAACATTTGTTGTTCCACATGATTTACATTTTAAGCATGATGCACATATTAGGGGTCGATCTGCACCAAGTAAACGTTTGCTTGTTCCTAGACATGTCGTGTGATAATTCTTTTCACACTTCCAACATTTGACTTTCACACCAGTTGACATGTTGCATGTATAACAAACAGTGCATCGCGGACACAGCCAATTAAGTCGTTTACTTAAAGGCATATCATAACCACGTTCAATCAATGCACCCGAATCATCAGCTGAAATGTTGAGATTAATGTCATCCGTTGATTCGTTTACTTGTGATGATGATGTGTTTAAAAAACTATTTGTCTTAAATCTTACATTAAATTCATTTTCAACACAAAAAAAGTGATAAGGTTCACAGCAACATACACAGAAGATTAAAGGGTCAGTTCCATAGCTACCGCAAAGAAAGCAAACTGACTTTATGGGTGTTTTCTCACTTAAAATGAGGCCAAATCCAGTGCGACTCACTTCCGCTGGATCATAATTTTCCCAGAAATCTATTGATATCATTGGTGGCAAATTACTATTGGTATTTCTCATATGCTGGTTTAATAAGAGTCGTTTTGATGTTGGAATTTTCATTGATATTCGATTCATTGTTGCATTTTGTGTCTGTGACAATGTGAGAGTTGGCCGTGTCACTTTACGTGTAATTGGCTTGCAAATGTCTGCTGTTTCAATCTTTCTTATTGACAGTAAATCATTGACAGCAATTTCAGATCTCGATTTGATATTTTCTTTCTCTTCATTTATTTCAGCTTCTTCCAATTTTTCAGCAACGTTTGTTTCTTCATTCTTTTGTGATGATACTTTTTCATTGTTCTTTTCAGAAGGCTCTTCAACTTTTGTTTCCGCTGCAAATGCAAGGTTCTCTTTTTCTGAGTTTCCATCCAATATCGGATCATTGGTTATAGTTGCCTCTTCTGCTGCAGCATTTTCTTCTACATTTTGAGATTCAGAATCACCCGGAAAAACGGCAATCGGTAGACCAAGTACAAGTGATGCAGAACGACAGACATGCTTCACACGAGGACCTTTAATCAAATTCCTCTGCCTTAGACTATCAGATGTTGCAACATTTGATGGATGAATAATTTGATTTTGTGATGAATTTGTGAGCTGCTCCTGTGATGTTGAAGGTGATGATAATGATGTATCAGCTACCACTGCTGCCACTTTAGGTGACACTACTTTAGGAGATCCCTTTGGAGATTTTGGTGACTTTTTAGTTTCATTCGTAGACGATAGTGGAGTTATTGATGATGATGATGCTGAGGCTGCCGCTTCTTTTGGAATATCTACCAATAAAGGCTTATCACTTGTAAATGCATTCTTCAAGACATTATCAAAACTAGATTTAATATCAGGCTTTGAACCAAATGTAAAATTATTAATGGCCAAAGGATTTGATGATAGCTTGAATGAAGAAAATGACTTGAGTGAATTTAAAAATAGATTTGAGTTATCCGTATTTGTGTTGCTTGTGTTTGGTAAGACCACTGGTTTTGAAGGCTCCATCAAACTCTTCGGCAGAACGTTTGTTAAACGTGCTTTGAGTGGAGATGGCAATTGGAAAGTAAGTAGACATTTTTTAAGCCAGCATGCATAACATCGACCTTTACTGATGATCTTCATATTAATATCGAGTTTAGATGATTTTGTATTTTTCAATGCAACTGACTCTATCGTACATGAACCATCTCCTTTGTCGCATTGCCAATTTTGTACAGGATGCTTATTTACGCGCTCGATAATTTTCGACATAAACTTTTTGCAAATTTCACAGCATATTGCTCCATATTTTCGCGGTTGTTTGCGAGTTGTAATGGAGTTGCACACATTACACACCAAAGATTTTGTAAAAATTGCTGTTGATGTGGATGGTGATGAATTATTTGCTGAATCGAGTTTAAGAGAGAATGGACTTTTAAGTGCACTCGAATCACGATCTTGCGATCCAAAGAGACTAAAATTCGTAGAGAGCTGAAGCACTGGCTTTCGTAAAATTGATTGTGAAAGAAGAAGCTTATTGGAATTGTCATCACTTTTACTTGTACTTGCTGAGACAGTTGAAAGTACAGATGCAGTTGTTGAAGGTAAAGCTGATGCTAGTGATGTTGAAATCTTTGTTTTCTTTGACTTAAGATCTAGTTCATCGACAAAATTAAAGCCTAAAATGAAATTGATTAACATGCATAAAATTTTGCCCATTGGAAAAAATTTACCGAAATTTTTCTTCTCTTTTAAAATTGAAGAACTCGTACTTTGTTCGCTGCCTCCTTCACCCCAAGGACTGGGTTTAATGACTTTTTTCTTATTCGCTAATGAAGTATCCTCACCAGAATCAAAAAGTAATCTCTTATTGGGTTTAATTACTCGCGATGAATTTGCACTCAATTTAGGAAGATTAAATTTGCTGGCAACAATGACATTTGATGAGGACGAAGCGGAGGTTGATGATGATTTATTGGTACCATCAGGTGTTTGTTGTGAATGTTGATTAGCATATTCGCGCCCAAATCTAAGTGAATTTAGTTTATCAATATTGTTCTCACTGTTCTTCACAATTTCTGTCAATTTTGACGGCCGCACAATGCATTTGGTTTTGTACACCAAAATTGGATATTTAAGAGACTCTTTTTTAATTATTGAAACAATAGGTCCATTGAAATTTGGATTATAGATACGCTTCACTTTACACTGATCACTAGTCTCTATCGTTTGCCGAAAAGTTACATGCTTCTTTGAATTTTTCGTCTTTTTATCTAAATTATCACAATTTATATCAATTTTATTATTTTTCGTCTCCTTATTTGTTTCCATTTTTTCTTCATTCGCGGCTACTGATGTTGTTGTTGATGTTAAATTTTTACTTTCTGTCTCTTCAGTTGTCATAACTGGTTTCGACTTTTCTTCACTCTCCTCCGCTGACTGTTTTGCAGTTGTCGTTGTTGTTGTTGCACTTTCCGTCTTTTTTTTGTTATGCAAAAAAAAAATTATCAAGGAGAAAGAAAAAAAAATTGATTGGTGTAGTGCATATATGTAAATATTATTCGAAAGGGAGAAGAAAAAAAAAATTGCGTAGCAATAATCATTCGGACGCTAAAATTTCTTCATCGAAATTCGCGGCAAACTTTTAAAAATTTCTTACAACTTTGGTCATAATAACATGAGAGAAGTTGGCAAAGAGCGAATTATATTCATAAAACATAAAACATCTGCAGAATTGCGTTGATAATTTGCAAAAATGCAAAAAAGCGCCCTCTATTTCATACCTGGTAGCCATGTTTTGATGAAGCCAAATTTTTTTCACTTTCAATTTCACAACGATCGTTTGCTCTTTTGTCAAAACTATTATCGAACGATAAAACACTAACACGCTTCTTATTCACTACTTTGGATGGCTTTCCTGGAAATTTCGTTTTATTGAACATAATTAAATTTTTTACATTTTTAGCTTTTCACAATTTCTTTCTATACACTCATAGAAAATTTTTATGACATGTCCATTGATGCCACACTCAATTGCATCATTTTTAAAAAACTTCCAGAAAAAATCCTTTCCGATAAATGTTTTTTTATAATTGACTCCAATTTTTTATTAACCAATTAAATTACTGATTTATGTATCAGACGGAAATTAGTGTACTTTGAAAGAAAAATTAAAATTACAATCATAATTACCAAGAGTGTTTGTAAACAAAAATTTTTATTGTAATTTTTAGATTTATTTTAAAAGGATTTTAAATTTTCATCTTATTAAAATCATATTTTAGTTACATTTTAATAATTTTTCACATCCTATCATTTTGAAAATTCTTCATTTGCTTTAAATTTATAGAAAACTTATTTTGTAAACATTCATCACTGATGTGAATCATGAATGATAGTAAGGGAAACGAATATGACAGATGTTTTTTTTTTTCATTATTAACAACAAATTTTTATTTGGTAAAAAAAGTATTTCTAAAATTAATATTTTAACGTATTAATTCAATTTAAAAATTAAAAATTCATAATTGCCTGTTAATAAATGAAAAGACAAACAAATGATTCATTTATCAAGAAAATGATAAAGTTTGCTTTAAGTTTACTTCTGAGAGTGTATGTAAATATTACTTTTACCAAAATTTGGCGCCAAATTATAATATGTATTATAAAAGATTAAATGATATGCATTGAAACTTTTTGAATTAGAAAAAAATTTAAAGAATTTTTAAATAAATTAAATTAATAAAATATTTAATGAATTTTATTAGTAATAAATTTTAAAAATTTTTAAAAAAATTAATTTTCAAATCAATATATTATTTATTTAAAAGAATAATCTTGTAAAAGGATCTTGTGTAATCCAGAAACTTGTAAACACTTGAAATGATTATTATTTGTTAATTATTCATATAATTTTAATATTAATGTAACGGTTATAAGTTTTTTAAAAACGAAGGGAAAATAATGTGTCAAAAAATTTATCAGATTTTTTTTCAACAAAAACTTCGCTCTCATTAAAAAATAAATTTGTGCAATTTTAAGCGATTAAGTGATGTTCAATTAAAGTGTTTTATAATTATAACTATTTAATATTGTGTGTAAAATGCCATTAGCTGGAAAAACTTTAAATATATGGCCAACAAAGCAAGAAATCGCGGTAAGAATAAATTTTTGCGAACTCCTCCATAATCCAACTTGTTGTTTCTTTCGTTTTGTTTCAATTCCCTGATTCAATTCTTCTGATGATTAAATCATGACATTGAAATTTAAGACAAAATTTAATTATAATCCAATCAATTTCCCATTAATTGTTACATCATTTTCCGCAAGAATTTGAATTTTGCAAAATTCTTTCCATTATAAACAGAAACTCCCATCATCATAATACATTATATAAAACAGAATTTTTGCAATTGGTGATAATCAGAAACAAATGTCAATTTTTATTATATTCTGTGAGAAATTACACAACACCAACTTATGTAGAAAATCAATATGTTGTTACATATATACACACAAATATATAATGTCTCTTATGTAGAAATGAATTTAATTATATTAAAATGTTTTTGGCATTTTTTCTTTTGCAAGCATTTGCAATCAGTGATTCTGATGACTATTCATTTGTAAGGAATAATGTGTATTCATTTTAAATCAATTTAAATAAATACTTGAAATATATGTTTACAATATATCTATCTCCTGTCTCTACCTTTTCTCATCACCTTGAATTTTCCAATTTTCAATAATCATCTAAGCATTTTTTAATTTCATATATTCCTCTATAAATATATGTGTGTTTGTCCATAAATATAGACGAATTTATTAAATTATAAATTTGTTTTATACAGATGCATATTAATATCCAAGCTTTATACATTTAATCAAAAATCATTTTTGGCATGTGTCCTTTTAAATCATCTCTCTTTTCCTTTTCTTTCTCTTATGTTCATTTGCTTTGCCAAAAAAAAAACTATAAAATAGATAGATGTCTATCATCTTTTCAATCTTCAATTACTGTATACATCCGTGTTGTCAATTTTTCACTTTTCATCCTCCTCCTCCTCCTATTTTTCTCACACGCACACTTTTGTACGCAAATTTAAATAATTTAGCATATCCCTTCAAATTTTTCATTAACATCTTCTCCTCTTCTTTAGTAATCAATGTGTATGTTGAATGACCATCAGAAGATTTTTGGTTTTGATTTTTTTGACGAATAACGTCATTAATTAGCATGTTTAAAAACACAAAAAAGTAATATTCGTGTTGCTTAGCGCATTTTCTTGTTTACCTATAAATAAAATATAAAGGCATATTAAAAGTCTTGTTTAACGCTGAAGATTCAACAAAATACATTAAATTTTAATTAGTAAAAACAATGAAAAGCTTTTAATGATGTTTGAGCTTTAATTTCGGTACACAGTTGCTATGAGCCGCTAATTAACTTTCATTAAGGGACATTCAACATTTTTCTTCTTTCGTCAAAAATGACGTCATGTGGCAGACATGAAAGTGCGCTACAGCTAAGAGTTTAATGATAAAATTTAAAATTTTTATCTTTTTCTTTTCTCTCTTTTTCAAATTTTTCTATGTACTTTTCTCTATTCCTTCTTTTTATCCACATGCATCAAATATCTCTTTTAATAAAAACATGTTTTTGAATGTAATTCGTATATCAAACAAAATCAAAATGCTCCCACTGAAGACGATGTATTGATCAAATTTTTCATAATCTCAATGTCAATGGTCACAAAATTTTTTTTTAGAGCTCATCTCAGCAATTACAAGGCTTAGAGATGGTTGTCGACGATGGATCGGTCATCAAATATCCTCAAAATACGATCAATATTAACATTAATAACAATAATAATAATAATTCAATGGATAAGCTTCAAATTTCTGGACATGACGATTCTGATGATATTGAGATGAAATCTGACGATTTAGTGGTAGAAGTGAAGGATCTCGTAAAAGATGGTCACGAGAAAGCGGATCCATCGCAATTTGAGCTGCTTAAAGTCCTCGGTGAGGGGAGCTTTGGAAAAGTTTTTCTCGTGAGAAAAATTGTTGGACTTGATGCTGGCACATTGTATGCTATGAAAGTGTTAAAGAAGGCAACATTAAAGGTCAAAGATCGTATGAGATCAACAAATGAGAGAAATATTTTAGCTGACATAGCTGTGGGTCATTCTTTTATAGTCAAGCTACATTACGCTTTTCAAACTCCTGGCAAGCTCTATCTTATTCTCGATTTCCTTCGTGGTGGTGATTTATTCACTCGATTAAGCAAAGAAGTCATGTTCACCGAAGAGGATGTTAAATTTTACCTAGCAGAGCTAGCACTCGCTTTAAATCATCTTCATTCACTTGGAATTATTTATCGAGGTAATTTTTTGTGTTAAAAGGGTCTCTCACAAGAGCTAAATATATAGATTCCTAATTATATTTCCTTTTTTCTCTAAGATTTGAAACCAGAGAATATTTTATTAGGTGAGTATTTACCTGTATACTTCGATGCTTGCCTCCTACACAAAAATGCACACTTAATTTACTCTTAAATTATTTCTTCTTCTAGATGCCGATGGTCATATTGCATTAACGGATTTTGGCCTATCAAAAATTCCACTTGGAGACTCAAAAACATACAGTTTTTGTGGAACTGTTGAATATATGGCGCCTGAAGTTGTAAATCGAAAAGGTCATACATTTGCAGCAGATTGGTGGTCCTTTGGTGTACTTATGGTATGCTGAATTTATAATTCTACCCTCATCAGATTTTAAAATTATTGCTCTTTTAGTATGAAATGCTTACTGGAAATTTGCCTTTTCACGGAACAAATAGACAGGACACGATGAATCAAATATTAAAAACTAAATTGGGTATGCCAGAAAATCTCTCTCCGGAAGCACAATCGTTGTTGCGTGCATTATTTAAAAGAAATCCACAAAACCGCCTTGGTGCCGGATCAAATGGCATTGAGGATATTAAACGTCACGAGTTCTTTGCGACAATTGATTGGGATGCATTGATGTTAAAAAAAGTTCGAGCTCCATTTATTCCAAGTGTTTCGCGTGCCGATGATACATTTTATTTTGATTCCGATTGTGAGTATCAATTCGATTGTAAAGCGTTAGTACAGAATTTAAATATTTCTTCAATATAGATACAAATCGCGATCCACACGACTCGCCATCAGTTCCAGTTTCAGCAAGTGCTCATGAAATCTTTCGAGGATTTTCATTCGTTGCGCCATGTCTTCTTGATGAAGGTGAAGAAGAAGCCGGAGCAATGAATGTAAATAACAATGAGCGACAATCATTCCAATCATCCTATGAAATTCCTGGTGTACAACCACATTCCATACATGACGAATATCAACTCAAAGAAGTTCTCGGTAAAGGCACCTTTTCAGTATGTAAATTATGCGAACACAAGACAACTAAAAAACAATATGCTGTAAAAATTATTGATAAATCACGTCATGACTGTAGAGAAGAGGTAAAATGTCATCAATGACTTTTTAAGAGGATAATAATATACTTATAACATAATTTAGGTTGATATTCTCTTGAGATATGGTAATCATCCGAATATTGTCACACTTTATCGTGTCTTTGAAGATACATCGTCTCGTGTGTACTTAGTTATGGAATATTTAAAAGGTAATCATGATTAAGATTTATCAAGCGAATATAAAATCAATTTTTTTGGCTTTTAGGTGGTGAATTACTCGATCGAATTTTGTCAATACAATTTAGTGAACAAGAATCGGCTGCTGTTTTGAAAACGGTAGTTTCAGCTGTTTCATATCTACATGATCACGGTGTTGTGCACAGGTGAGATAAATTTTTTTAAATCCTTTAAACAACTTTGTCAAATAGTTTTTTTTTTATCTTTAGGGATCTTAAACCTTCTAACTTATTATATGCTTCCATTAATCACACACCTGATTCTTTGAGACTATGCGATTTAGGTTTTGCGAAACAATTAAGAGCCGATAATGGATTACTCATGACTCCTTGTTATACGGCAAATTTTGTTGCGCCTGAAGTTTTGAAACGACAAGGATATGGTATGAAATTTTTCTTTCAAATAATTTGTTATATGGCTAAAACAATATTTCTAAAAAAATATTTTTAGATCAATTGTGTGACATTTGGTCATTAGGAGTGTTACTTTATATAACTCTTAGTGGAAAAACGCCTTTTGCAAGTACCCCGAATGATGAACCTGAGACAATTTTAAAAAGAATTGGAAGTGGACAAATCGATTTAGATAATGGAGTAAGAAATTTATATAAAGTTAAAATTGAATATAAAATTTATTTTATTTTAGCGATGGGCCACAATTTCGGTTGAAGCGAAAGAATTGATAAGTCATATGATGCATATTGTTCCATCAAAACGTCCAACAGCAGCGCAAATTTTAAGACATCCATGGACTGTGAGACAGTCACATGCATTTGATTTGCGATCTCAGCAAACGACTTCGCATTCTCTACATCATGTCGTGCAGAAGCCAACGACAAAGGATATAAGTGAAATTAAAGGTACTGTTAATAATGTTTTTCGTGTTATTAATTCGCCTCAAGCAATTGGAATTGGTGTTGGACCGGTAACAATGAGTGAGTTGGCTCGTCGACGAAGAAGAGGCGCAGAAAAAGGGCATAACTGAGATTCAATGAACATTTTTGTAATGAATTTCTAGTTAGGCATTCTTGGAAGTGAAAAATAACTTTTCTACCTTAAACTTTTTTGAATCAATCTTAGGATTTGATGAAAGAAAAGCAGCATCAAAAAATAATTGTGAGAGCTAAACTAATGATAATAGCGAGAAAATTAAACAATGCAAAAAAAAATCTATAAAGATTTATTTCCATATATAAATGAATAATGAATATTGATCAATCGAATCTGAATGATCTCTATTTTAACTTTTTAATTAAAACAAAAAAATATATAAAAAGGATATTCTTAAAGTGAAGCATTTTTCAAATTTACAATTGTCTTATTATGAAATGGAATTTAAAAATGTATTTCTTGACACATTGAATGCTTTCTTTTATTAACACATAAACTATAAAATTTTAACATTTAATCATTGATTGACGATTACTAAATTTAGTGCCATTTTTTGAATAACAAGAATATTATTAATTACAGATAAAAATCAATTGTAAAGCATTTCAATGCCATTTTTAAATCGAATGATAAATTTATATGTTTAATTTAAATTATGAATGGTAGTGTAATTGAAACATGCCAAAAAGAACTAATATTCGAATAATGTACAAGATGAAAAAAAAAGTATTATGAGAGTCATCAAATATCAAAATTATTTTCCTGTACTTTTCTACTTGCATCTTATAACAAAAAAAACTTATTGTCAATCTTTATGAAAAAATAATTACTTTTTTAATTGAGTGATGGTGTTCTAATGATTGCAACTTTAATGTTGTTTGGTATGTAGACAATGCATACATGAAAAATTACTATATTTAAATGAAAAGAATATATGAGAAAAAATATATTAAAGTAAATTTGTTGTATTATAATGATCAGCATTTATGACAAGCAGAAAGAGAAGTTTATTGCATTATAATTCTGTTATTTTATTGAATAAATTTCAAGCAGCAGTAAAAAATTGTGTTTTTTGGTATGTCAATTGCTTTTTATCAATGAAATATGCATTCAAGCACGTTTTTATATCTGTGTGAGTAAAAAGCATTTGAAAATTTTTTTCTTGAAAATAAGAGATTTTCATTATCTTTTTCTTTAACAAAAAAGAAAAAGAATTTTAAATTTGAAAATTGATTATATTAACAAGAAATCTCTCAATTTTCTTTTAAAAAAGTTCAACTTAAAATTTATACATTTTACAGGGTTTGTTTATTATTGCAGGGTTCATACAAACAAGCAGGGATGATGCAATTTAGTTGTGGCAACACTTTATTCAATTGCGGTAACTCTCGTGAAAAATCAATATTTTGAGCTACTCAACTTTATTTAATTCTAACAATTTTATTATTATTTTTGTAGTAAAAATTAGTGAAAAGTGTTGCTAACTGCTTAAATTATTGAAAAAAGTTGGAGTACAGTGCAATATGTAAATTGTGCTCAAATTATTTGGATCTGAAAATTTTGCCTAATAAAAAAAAATTTTCTAACACAATCACATATACGCCCTCTCATAGTATATACGTGAAAAAAGCTAAAGCTTACTTACTTTTCTCCTATTTGATCAATAAAATTTAATTGGAAGTATAAAAAAGCATAAAGAGAGAGAAAGTCACAATTCTTTTATTGACTTAAAGAACGTTTTCGTGAGTGTAAGAAATCTATAATAATCGGGTGGTACGCTTATACGCAATTTTTAGTGTTGTGTATAGTGCACATATATTTAAAAGAGTAAAGAAAAGGCGTAATAAAAAAATCAATAAATCTCAGTGTAGTGCATCTTACTTGCTTTTGTTCTCAGCATCTAAGTGAAATAAAAAAGTGTTAGTTACAATGACGGGAGGTGATACAGCAATGCAAACCGACGACTCAAATCAAAGCCAAAATGGTGACGCCGCAAAAGTTACCAAAAGCATGCTTACAAATGAGAATCGCACGAATCTCATTGTCAACTATTTGCCACAAACCATGACAGAGGAGGAAATAAAAAGCCTCTTCTCGAGTGTCGGTGAAGTTGAGAGCGTAAAATTAGTGCGCGACAAGAATAATATACCATTTCCACCGAATCCTTTGAATCCCAATTCAATACGTGGTCAGTCGCTTGGCTATGGTTTTGTCAACTATAGACGCACGCAAGATGCTGAGCAAGCCGTTAATGTTCTTAATGGTTTACGTTTGCAAAATAAAGTCATTAAAGTCTCATTTGCACGACCCAGCTCAGAATCAATCAAAGGAGCAAATCTCTACATTTCTGGCTTACCAAAGACCATTACACAAGAAGAATTAGAAGAAATTTTCAGACCCTATGGTGAAATCATCACTTCGAGAGTTCTCACACAAGAAGGCAATGATAAGTTGAAAGGAATCGGTTTTATTCGATTTGATCAACGCAAAGAGGCTGAACGTGCAATTGCAGCGCTAAATGGCACTACTCCAAAGAATCTCACTGAACCGATTGTTGTTAAGTTCTCAAACACTCCCGGTCAAACAAAACAAAATCAAACGCCAATTATGCCCGCATTCTTGAATCCACAATTGACAAGACGATTGGGAGCAATTCATCATCCGATTAATAAGGGACTTGCACGATTCTCACCAATGGGTGGTGATATTGCAATGGATCCAACACTCATGTTGCCCGCAACAAATGGAACAATCGCAAGCAGTATATCGACAGGTGGTGGCTGGTCGATTTTCGTCTACAATCTTGCACCCGAAACTGAGGATAACTCTTTATGGCAATTGTTTGGGGTAAATTTTCATTTCATTCAAAAAACTTTTACTTTTCCTATTTAAACTTTTTACATTTTATTATTTTTCGTGTGCACTATTAACTTGACTTACAAAATTCTCTTATTTTTTCTCCTTCTTCTTCATCATTCGATTCACATTCGATTTTATTTCTTTAACTACATCATTTTTATTAAACGTAAAGCCCTTTGGAGCTGTTACGAATGTAAAGATAATTAAAGATAGTGCGACAAGTCAATGCAAAGGTTATGGTTTTGTGACTATGACAAATTACGAGGAAGCAATGTTGGCCATCCGCGCACTAAATGGATACACAATGGGAAATCGAGTACTACAAGTCAGCTTCAAAACTAACAAAACAAAGTAAATCAAACATTTTTATTATATTTAGTCTTTTAAAACAGAACTTATTTAAGTGACTATCCAAAAACAATGGATTTATAAATATATATCACTGCATACAAAGAAAATAACATACAAAAAAAGTAAAATTACTATTAAAAAATTTATATAAAAATTTTTAAAAAGACAAAAAAAGAAAGGCAAGGCCTAGAATATCGTATAAAAGTTAAATTATTAGGACTCATATAAATATATATTTATTTTTCTTTTGATTTTGAATAATCTCCTAAATAACTTTCTTTTACTCATATTTTTCTAACGAATTTAATTGATTATTTCCTTTTATTTTTTTTCTTCTTCTTCATTTCACAGTCAGTTACAAAATTGAATTCTTCACACAGACACATAAAGCATGAAAGTAAAGAGAGAGACAGAAAATTACTTTTTATTAATAATTTAATGAATGAAGGCAAAAAAGCTAAGTTAGAGTGAAAAAAAAAGATTGAATCTAAGTAGAAAATAATAATTTTAGAAAAGGAATATTAGGAAGAGGTGAAAGAGAAGCACGCTAAAACACAAAACAAAAAATTGAAAAGAAAACTTTAAGTTAATAAGTTAGTATGATGCTAATGAGTGAGACACGGACGATTTAAATGCGAATCGTTCATAAGCCAGATATAAAATTTATACATATAGATGTAGATTGTGTGAAGCCTACCTAAGCGATAACCTCACACAATTTCTTATTCTTCCCTCTCCTCCTTTCATATTTATATTTAAAAAACAAATAAAAATCTCTTCTCATTTATGGATATAAGAGAAGTTCAGCAGTAGTCTGGCTTCTAATGAACATATAAACTCAAGTCACTAAAAAAGATAATTCATAAATACATAAAATATCAATATTTGAGATGACAAAAAGAGGCAAAAAAATAAGATTTTAAAAGTTCATCATGTTACACACATTTGAAGAAAAAATGAATATATTTAAATTTTCTTTTATCATAAACAACCATTGTCTAACGCAATTGAGTAGAGAATTCATTATAGTTCATTCATATGCAGTATCACATACATTTTAATAGTTTTTATAAAATGCAAATACTAATGTGCGAGAAAGAGGATGAAAAATTAATCATAACTACAACAACAACTAAATTCAAAAAAATTTTAACATATTTAACATGGGCGAAAGAGCATAAATCAGGTTTTTATTGTGTAAATATCATACTGTGTGTATGTGTGCAATGATTAAAATCAGTAAAAATGCAAAGCAAAAGAAGAGTAAAATGAATTTAAAAGAGGATGTGTGTTTGTGTGTGGTTAATGGAGAACGAACGAGAATGAGAAGAAAAGTAAAATAATATAAAAGGGAAGAACGAAGCGGCGCATAAAACATGTAGTAGCATAATATGAATGTAACAGACAGAGATCGAATAAGGATCATTGACCTTTTCCTAGATACCCAATTTTTCGCAATGGAAATCAACATACACAGAATCAAAAAAGAACATTTCGTTGTGTGTGCGCTATGTTGAACACAGAGAGCGAAAAGTGTAGCAAACAGAGGCAGTCAGTGTACATGAATAAGAGAAGTCGAAATGTTGTTTTTGAACTAATATCTAGGGGTTGATTTTCCTTTCATTCCATTCACACTCTAACTCATACACACGCATGTCTCTTTTCTTTGTTTCACTTCGTTCCATTCATTCATTTTATTCAACCCTTGATGATAATAATAATATATTTTATACATTTTATTTTATTCTACATTGAAAATGAGATTCAAAAGAAATTTTCAACTTGCTTTTTTCTTCTTGCCAAACAAGACTCATACAATCATAAAAACATACACACAAATAAAATTTCAACGCCGGTTTCATACACAAAAAAAAAGAAGTAATACAAGTTTCTATTAAAAAATTATGAATCGTGACGACCGCGTTTAATCGTGGAAATGTGAAAAATTTTAGATTCTTTTCCTTCTCCTCGCAATTTTCGCTCGTTTCATGCAATGAAAAATTTACACAAACAAACACAGTCTCGCAAGTAAACGATTGAGAAAAACCTTTCTTCATAATTTATTTTGCCAGATTCTTCTTTCTTTTCTTTCGAGCGTTCCAGACACTGATTATGGAAAGAGATATTGATTTTTCCTAACTTCATTCAGTTTCATTCTTCTTACCTATATACTTGCAACACAGAATATTCGAGATTAAAAAACATTCTCTTTCTATTGCTGCACATGTCAGAATAAAACCAGTCACTCTTATCAATGTATGGCGGTGCTTTTTTCAAAAAGAAAAAAGAGAAAAGCGTGGTTTAAAAAAAAATTGAAAATTAGCAATGGTAAAAATTCACCCTTACAATTTTAAACCCTCTCTCTCTTTAAAACTTTGAAACACGCTATCCTATCACTTTCTTGCATGCAATGCTCTTTCTCGATTATAATAATAATTAGACACATGTGTTCTCGTATAATGGATAGAGGAAAAAAATTTAAATGTATGCATATGAAGTAATTATAATTTTAAACATAATGTGTATAACATGATAGTGCACGGGAGGACAAAAAAAGTGAAACGAATATGAAAGTCTAGTCAAAATCGTAGAATTAATGATTTTCTTAGAATTATTTTTTAATTATATTAGAAATATTTTATGTATTTATTTTGAGCAAAAACAAATTATTTATTTACAACAAAATTGAGAGAAAATGAATCCCAGTAAAAAACTCACGCTCACACTATGCTGCAAGTATAATCTGTGAAATTTCACACCATGCGGCTTTTCCTACCTTATACACTTTCTCACATCATATATATGATAATAAGTACATTTGTCTTAATTTATTCGCTATCTTATTTATCTTTATTTATCCTTAATTCTATTAAGAAACTGGAAAATACAAAGCATACCAGCATAATAAGTGAAAGGAAAATCTCACATGTATTTGTAGAAACTCTTTCATCTTATTTAAAATGATAATGATGAAGAAATATACTTAATAATTCCAATTAAGTGATTAGAAAGTGAAGGAAATTAATGATATTAATTTAATGATAAAACTCATGGGTATTAAGCAAAATTATTTATTTTGAAGCTATATAAATGCAGGAAATTTTAATTTCTTGATCGTAACAAATAATAATACTGATACAAAAAAAGAAATATGCTGAAAAAGTAAACTAAAGAAACTGAAACTGAAACCAATGACATTTTGCAGTGCAAGCCATTCATACAATTTTAATTACGAATGATAGAATATTATTTAAATGTTATGTTATACATGCTCTACATTTAGTTAGTTAGTCAATGCGAGCAAGAGAGCCGATAATTAATACTACATCAACGATAGCAACAACAACACATGAGATGCTAAATTGATCGCAAATATAAAGATAGGCAAGCATGAAACTAAACCTTAGAAGCGCATTCCAATTAAAAAAAGTTAGTAATAATGTGAGAATTGTCGTTATGTAATATTTGATTAATTTCTATTAATTTTCATTTGCACAATGACATTCTCATCAACTATGATATATAATTTCATGGTGTATATGTGAATATAATGAACTCATGCAAAAACAAACACAAAAACTCAACTGATTGAAACGAAATGATCTCAAACAAGAAAAGAATCGCAATTCTTTTTTGTTTTTCTTTTCACCAACATTTTAAAATCGCTTAAGGTTCATTTTTAGCATAATTCATTTTATTTACTATAAATTGCCGAAACATATGAGGCTAAAAATCATCATTTTACAAAATTTTCTCATGTGAGTAGTGTTTCATTAACTTATTCGCTGCTATTCACATGATTCTAAAGTAACAAAAGAAAAATCATCAACACCAGACATCACAGCTAAAAAAGATATATGTAAAATAAATTTTAAACCAACTCCTTCATCCTATTCACTAACTTTCTCTTTTCATTTGTCTATCTAAATAATATTTAAATTATTATTACAAAATAAGTCATTAGTATGATGATGACAGAAATGAAAAAATCTAGTCTAAAGTATTAATGTGCAATTTAAATTAAATTAGAGAAGAAAGTATTGGTGAACAAGATTTTAAGTAAAACTAATTGATGTGCATCTATCCTGTCATCTAAGTGGCATGCTATGACAGCTGCTTACAAAAAATTTCATCTAAAGAAAACTAAAAATGGTTTGATTACGTGAAGAGAGCAACAAAAAAAAATGAAAGGAAAATTCGCGCTAAGCGTAGGAATTCAGCACAACATACACACAAATTACTTCTTAATAAATTGTTTATTAAGACGATATACACATCATGCTGCTGCTACTACTGTGCAATAGTTTATTTATTCTCTGTCATGAATTTTCCTCACAATTCGCTGTGTATAATTTTTTCGTGTCTAACATCATCTATAGGACCGAATAATTTTCTTTTCTTATTTTTTGATTTTTTTTATTCATTTTCATTTCTTTGGTTTATTTTTTCACAATCTTTTTTATTATTATTATTTTTAGAACAAAAGAGAGAAAAAAAATTCATTTTCGCTGAAAAAAAAGAAGACAAAAAGAAGATTTATCTAATTTTTATGATTTTATTATCATTTTTACAATCAAACTTTTGGTTTCAATATCATTAAATTATTATTATTATTTTTGTGTCCCATCATTTTTGATGAACGCTTTTTTTCTGACACTATTTTATTATTATTTTTTTCAAAGTGGAAAATTTTCACCTAGTAAACGAATAAGAGTCAACTATCCAGCTCTGGCAATAGTTTAATTAGATCATGAAAATACACATGCTATAAATTAATCAAACCAAAAATAAATCAGCTCACACAGTGAGCTGCTGTGTAGATGCAAAAACAAAAATCTTCGTTTTCACACACTTAAGTGACGATAATTATTAATAACTTTGCATCTTTTACACTATTAAAATCTCTTTCTCAACAAATCCATGTATTAGATGTCCTTAGAGTACTTTTCAAAAGAAACACGCAACAAAGTTTTATAAAATTTACAAAAGTATTGAAACTATTTAAAAGAAAAGAAATAGTTGATAAGTTAAAGTTCTACCAAAAAATCATTCTTAAATTTTTCTTATTTTTCGTAAAATCAAGAGTAGAAAATTTTTTCATTGCTTTTCAATTCGTGTGTTTGTTCCATAAGTAAAATACAGTCATATTTTTGCAAATTATTATGATTATTGTCAAATCGTACTTTTTAAAATATTTGAAATTGTGTATTTTCTCAAATTCTCGTCACTATCAACATATAATAGTGACTGTATTTTCCTTTCTTTTTGAGGTGTGTTTTTTTTTTCAAAATAAAATTTCCGTACTATAAAAAATAATTATTAAAATAGAACACAAGCTCGAGCGGTTTGGAAAATTAAAATGAACTCACTCCTCACTCGAGATTGGAGCGATAAAAAGTTTGTTGTCGTGCGTGCGATTCATATAGCTCGTCGCTGTGTAATCATACCTTGATTTTTTTTATTATTTCCACTGTAAACTTACTTTTCTTTCGTTAGTAAGGATTTATTGCTTTATGCATATAACAAATGAGAAGCTTGAGTATTGCTTTAACTATACATTTTTTTTTTATTTATTTATTTATAACTCCCTTATTTTTCCCACCCAGATTTTGTGTATTTTGTCTTGGATTGAAACAATTTTAATTAAATGAGTAAAATTTAAATGAAAAATTTTTAATAATAAACATTTTATGATTAAACTAAAAAAAATAAATTACTAATGATAATAATCACTTTGATGTAATTTGATGTAGTAAACTGTATTAGTTGGACATTTAAAAATGAAAATATGCAAGCGATATTTCCCAATTTTTAATTTCATTTTCACACACACTATCTTTACTTACTTACTTACTTTTTATCATATTCCCTACTTTTTTTCATTTGTGTAATTTTAAAGTTCAAAAAGAGATAAAATTTATATATGATTGCAATATTTTATAATTTCTTCTTTAACCATAATATTTAATTTCCTAACAAATATGAAGCAAAAAAGATTTATTTTTTAAAAGAGAAATCAAAAGTTGACTTGAATTTCAAAGCTCATTTTTGATTTCTTGAATATTTTTTTGTGTTAACTTGAAAGGCATAAAAAATGAGAAAGTATAAAAATGTATCATTTTTTTATTATGATTCTATAATAAAGTATTCAAATTATTCTCTGATTGTAAATTATGATTTTTATTATGAATAACATCAGTTGTGCTCTTAAGTTTTTCATTTTTTTACTTCATTTTTCATTAATTAATTTACATATTTTCAGTATATTGGTTTTACAGGATTTTATAAAATGGTAAATTACTTTTTACTAATCATCATTTTATTATTTCTGCAGATTAAATAACTTTCTAGCCATTTTTATCACTTTTCCTTCTACTTTTCTTTACGTTATCTTCCCATAATAGACTAAAAAAAATAATATATTGTCTTCCTTCCCCAATAATAATAAGTCGTATAAAAATTTTCAGTTTGATTTTCATTGACTGCATCATGTTTGTAAATGCTAGCATATTTTTTACCTCAATTTATCTAGTCAAAATTTTGCTAATTTTGTTTGTTTTTCTTTTCTAAAACATTCAACAGTATAAAAAAGTATTAATAAATATGATTGTACTTATTGGATGTGAATTTTTAGTGCAATTTCATATATTAAAAGGAAAATATTAAATATGCACATTCTTGTATAAGAAAATTACAATGGGATTTCCCGATGGCATACACTCACAATTGAAATGTTATATTGAATTAAAAAAACTAAAATTAATGACATGAAAATCCAAAAAAAAGACATAAATACATACATATTCATTAAGCAACTAGTTAAAAGTCCTTCCATTTACTGAGAAAAAAAAACTCTAGTCTAATGAACGTACATAATTTTATTAAGATTTAAATTATTAAACAAAAAATAATGATAAAAAAAATCTTAAACAATGAATTTTTTAAAACAAAAAACTCTATGAATATCTTATATAGCAATTATTACACACAAAAAAGTATGTTTGTAAGCAAATTCATTCATCATATTGAAGACAGTTTTTATTGAGAAAAAAAATCCATGGTTCTCGCATCTCAACTTTTTCTAGCAGTCCACATTCAAAGCAGACAGAATCTTTTATTATTGGACAGTAGAAAACAACGCACAACATAAATGACACAATCTCCTTTTACCGTGATGATGATGATGAATAGAAATAATATAAATTTTACCAAGATGCATCAAAATCATAAAAATTAAGTTTTACCTTTACCCACTTACTCAAAAATGATTGATTTTGGGTGAGAGACTATTTTTTAAAAAAATGAAAAACGATAAATTTTTGTATGATTTTTTATTTAATTACTTACTCAAATTTACTCAATTTCTAAAAGCAATAATCAGTTTTCCTTTTAGTTTTTTTTTTCGATGAATGGAGTATTTAAAATAGGTATAAAATAATAAAAAGTATTATCAGTTAAAAAGTAAGCGTTAATTGTAACAAAAAAGTTTTTTAAATTTGTCTTTGATTTTTTACCAATTTTTTGATTATGAATTTTTTGTCTTTTCTTAGCAAACTCATTTTCGTTCTTATCTGCTTTAGTCTTCCATACAAAAAATGACATTCACTGCCAAAAAATATACGCATTATTTTCACTATAGTGAGAGATTACAAAGGAATGTTTTAACATTGAACTAAGTATAAATGTATAATTTTTTAGATTAAAAACTATAGAAAATAATTTTAACACATTTATACTCAGTTAAAAAAGACCAAACTTTTAATTCCTTTAAAACTTAAACTTTTTGAGTGATTATATTATTTTAACATACCAAACCAATTCATAATTTCCATTTAATCAAATTTCATGTGGCATAAGTTGTGTTGATTTTTCTTGATAAGTTCTTATTCTTCAGTTACACCAAAAAAATAAGTATCAAAAACCAAAATTAAATCAGATTGTGATTCATATGTCTATTATTTGTAACTTTATTAGGTAAGTAATTTTCTTTTGTTGTTTAAATTTTTAAATTTACTTAATTACTCTCTTCTACTCCATTTAAACTTGAATTGATTTTAATATAATTATTGTTGTTATCTATTATGATTAAGTCACATAATTTTTCTTTCTTATTTTCAGGACATTATTAGCCAAAATGATACATTAAATCCTTTTTAAACTTACGTTCATGATTGGTTCATGTAAACACATATATTTCTAAAAAAAAGTTATTTTTTGATTTGCCATCATATGTGATTTTGAAACACACTTCAGTACTTAATTATCGCGTGTTATCATTACTTTTCTCATAATTTTTTTGATCCATGATAAGTCGACTGATCCATGGTTTTGAAATAATACAGAAAAACGCAATGAAATACAAAAATTGGGTGATAATAATAAATAAGACTGAGATATAAAGTTCTTTTTAGATAAACAAACAAGAAGCAATCAATTATTATGTATTAAACAAATAATAAAGAATATAAAAATTCTCTTTACAAAACAAAGTTTTTTAATCCTCATGTTGAAAAATGATAGTGTAATTTAATCCGAGATTTAAAAATTTTATAAACATTAAACTTGTTGTAACGGATAAATTTTTTTTTGAAAACTAGGGTTTGTATACGCGAGCATTTTTTTCACGTGTTGTTATTTCTCTTAAGAGAAAATAATTTTAATAAAACTTAAATTGATTCATCAATATATTGAAGATATAGAAACAAAATAAATTATATATATCCAAATATAGGTATCGAAACAGTAGCTGCACACAAAATAAAGGTAATTTCACAGTGTTCTTTCTCAAATTTATCTTCATAAAAATTTTATTTCAGAAAAATGTCTTTAATGCGAATTCAAAAACCCAAAACAAGGAAAGGAAAAGTTGCTCTGCTTGAAAGAGAGCCGAAAGTAATAGAGAATATTAAAAATGTACTTATTCTTGAGGGAAGAAAGGTTTCTGCTACAGTCAAAGAACTTCTTAAAGATATTTGCACATTCAAAAAACCAAATTGCAAAACACTTTCAAGAAATAATGACATTACTCCATTCGAGGACCAGAATCCACTAGAGATCCTTGCAAAGAAAAGTGATTGTCATTTATTTGTTTTTGGCTCGCATTCCAAAAAGCGTCCTGATAATATTGTCATGGGACGAGTTTATGATGAACAGATTTTAGATATGATTGAATTCGGAGTAAAACAATATAAAGGATTGAAAGAGTTCAAAAATGAGAAGATCGATGTCAATTGCAAACCATGCTTAGTTTTCAATGGTGATCAATGGTCAAAATCAGAGGAATTAAGAAGAGCAAAAAGCTTACTTGTCGACATGTTTCACGTCGAGGATGTTGAATCAATTAGGTTGCAGGGAATAGAACATGTTATTAGTTTTACATTGACTGAAGATCTTACCATCATGATTCGCTCATATAAAATTTTGCTGAAAAAGTCGGGACTTCAAACGCCACGAATTGAGCTCGAAGAAATTGGACCATCAGTTGATTTTTCAATTAGAAGAACAAAGATTGCTTCAAAGGATCTCTATAAACTTGCACACAAGAAACCAGCAGAACTCAAAGTTACAAAGAGAAAGAATGTATCAAGAGACGCATTGGGTAATGTCAACGCTCGTGTTCATATCGATAAACAAGTTATTAACAAGTTGCAATTAAGAAAAATGAAGGGCTTAAAGAAAACTGCAGAAGAGAAAAAAGCTGCAAGACAGCTAAAGAAAGCAGCATCAAAAGAAAATTAACTCTTTATTGATTAAATTTGTATTTTAATACTGAATAAATTTTTTTGAACTTTAAAAATAACGATTTTTTTATATTTGAATCGGAACTCGTGTGATGCTCAGCACTTTTGTTATTGTTTGAGAAAAAAATTTAAAAATTTATTTTTAAACTTTTAGTTAGATTAAGATATTAATTCAAATTAAAACTATCTTAATTAAATAAGTAAAAAGTTAGGTATTGATATTGTATTAATAAAATAAATTATACTAACTTCTTTCCTGTATATTGCAGGCGAAAATATTTTGTCGGAAAATGAATTTTTTGAAGCAAATGTTTAATGTTGCAAAATTGTTGACAACAGAAGGTAAGAAGAGAAGAGAATTTTATGTGATAACCGTAAATATTTTAATCTCCCGGAAAAAAAGAATGCAGCTGCACTTTTCTTTCATCTTATCAGAGGCGAAAATTAAATGTTTCTATAATAAGAACTCAGATGCTCAATTCAGTACAATTATTAGCCTATTATTATTTCGCATAAGATTTCTTTCACACACAAGAATCTTTTTGTCGGAAATTCTATGAATAGAAAAAATGTCACTTCAATTGAATAAGTGTGAAAGGTATGCAAAATGACCACTCTCTCACACTCATCTAATAGGATTCAGTTTTACACTTTTTTCTCTCTTTCAAACACAATAAGAGAGACCTTATTTCTGGTGCGATAATCCTTTTTCCCATTAGCATATACAATTGACAGCTGTTTTCTTAGGGCAAATTGAAAAATTCCTACAAGATTATTGTTGGACAATGGTCAACAATAATATGCATAAATTTTAATTTAAAAATGCAGATTGATCATTTTTATGCACAGGTGTGTGAACGGAAAATTTTAATCAGTTGTGGTGGTCTTTCTCACGAAATGCTACATTCTGAAGTTGCTCTAACGCCTATAACAAATCAATTTTGAAAGTAATCAATCTTTAAGATTTTATAAGAATGATCACATGTTCCCACATAGTTAACAATAGAAATATAGAAGAGTATAAAGAAAAAATTGGCTAGTGGTCAAAATATATAATTGCGATATTCTGTTATCTTCATCTCTCTTTTGTCTTCAACGAATTGCCTTACTGTTTAATATTGTCCATATTGTATTTTCAACAAAAGGATGACACATAACAAAAAGGTGAAAAGGATTTCACAATACTAAAATGTCATATTCCATCATATTGTTTGAGACATGTGAAAATGATTGAACACTCCTACTAGAATTTTAGCAAAATATTTTCTAAGAAGCATAAAACAATTGAGATTTCAATTTCAACCTTTCTTCTCCTTTTTTCACAGCTATAACAACTATCCAAACTTGTAATGGATCATCTCTAAATCAAATGCATCGAAGAGGACCTCATCACAAATTTCGTCCACTCAGACAACCGTTAGATGGAAAACCTTTTGCAAAAGGTGTTGTTCTTAAGACACTCATCAAAAAACCTAAAAAACCAAACTCTGCCAATCGTAAATGTGTCCTTGTGAGATTATCAACAGGAAAAGGTGAATATTAAATTAATTTTTTTAAAAAAAAAACTTTAAATAAATTTTGTAAAATTTATAGAAATGGTCGCTTATATTCCTGGAATCGGACATAATCTACAAGAGCATAATGTCGTACTTTGTCGAGTTGGAAGACTTCGTGATACGCCTGGTGTAAAAATTAAGTGTGTACGAGGAGCATACGATTTAGCTCATGTTATGAAAAAACAATAAACCTAATAGTCTTATAGAATAAAGTTTGAAAAGCAAAAATAGTCTTACCACATCGTATTTTGCATGGTCATTCTAGAATAATCAATAAAGAACAAAGAGTACAATTTTGTGCTAAATAGAGACATTAAATGGTCACATAATGAATTGAATAACTGTGAATCCTTTCTACAACTGGTAGAAAAAAATTGCGGTAGAAATATGACACGTATTCAAGTATGAAAAACATCTGTATATATCTAAGAAAAATGATCAGAGTGAAAATGAGTGACCAAAAAACATAAAGGACTTTCAAATTGAACATTGAAAAAAATTTTATGAAATATTTACTTAAAAATTTTTTTTGTCGAGTCATCTTCAACTCTTATTTATGCCGACTTTTTTAAAAATGCAATATGTGTCCAGTTAGCTACCTTTATATTTTCTTCTGTTACTCAGTGTTTAGCAAAAATCTCTTTGTACATTTTTTGCATTTTCCGGAATATTTTACTGTTGCTGTTGAGAGATTATCAATCATACGTAAATGTTTCACTTCATTAGGAAACAATGTTGAAAAGTGCCAATATGAAGAAAAGATAGAATGTGCATCGAAAATTGCTCATAATGCTACCAGGTAATATGCTTGATTATTTTCTTTTAATAAGCTTTAATAAATACAGTGCGATGAGAAAATCGTATAATTGACCAGATTTAAACAGGAAATAGGAAATGTTACTACCGTACATTTTGAAGAGTTATGAATGGTGAACATATTCATATATTTTAAAATCCTTTAATATTTCACATGCATTATAGTATTAGAAAGATTATCAAGATGTTTTTGTTTTGTGAACATGCCGACAACGCGTGCTATCTAATAAAAGCTAATTAAATTTTTCTTAATCAATGTAAGCTTAGTTTGTATAAGACGGGTTAATATAATAAACTTTGCGCTTATTCAAATTGTTATTAGTAGCGTCACAATCATTAATTTGACAAGGACAAATAAATTTTTGTGACATTATTGATAATGAATTTTCGTTATTCGTACAAGACACTTTCATATTTTCTTCATCAAAATGCTCTGTCAAATCACATCATGTTCAGGATCAAAACGTATTTTTATGATTTTATTGATAAAGAATAAAATGATGAAGTTCATTATAGCAGCCCATAACGTCACAAAAACTACCAAAAGTATTTGTATCAAAAGCAAATTTACACCTCATCCTAGTTTTGAAAATTAAATATTAAAATTCGTTAATAATTATAAAAATAATCAAACTGACCATAAAATAATCTTTTATTTCCTTCAATTGGATTTGCAAAAAGGCCTGCTGCAATTTCGCCCCATGCACTACCAACAAAGTGAACGGCTGTTGCTCCTACAGCATCATCGATTTTCCTAAAGTGTAAAAAACTGAAAAGTGAATTTTTTTTCAATGACAAATTATGATTTCACTAACATTTTATCAATAATCGGTCCAATGATAAGACATAAACATGATGCAATGATGCCCATCAGCACAGCAACTTGCGTTGAGAAAACAAAACATCTAGCATTAATAGCAGCGATTGCACACAATATTCCACCTATTTCTTCCATTACTTTAACTTTGCCTTTATTTTGGAACATGGAATAATAGATGCTGAAAATTGTTGCAGATATTGATGAATTCACAGTTATAACTCTTGCTCGAGCAGAAAGCTGCCATTTTTCCGTAGTCAATCCATAACCACTGCCTACATTGAAACCATACCAACCCCACATTAATATTAGCAAGCCCAGAATTACGTTGAAAGAATTTCCAGGAGCTAGCGCTTTAGTGCCTTTGTCATATCTTCCTATACGTGGACCAATTAACCAAGCTGAAACAAATGCACCAGTTCCACATAATCAAACACTTCTAAATTCTTCAACCAACCGTGATTTCCCCAAATCCTTCCAGCTCCAATTGAATAAATCAAGCAACTTAAAAAGCAATATATTAAGTATGCAGAAAATTTAAAACTTTCAGCTGCTCCACCAGAAGCTATAGTTGTTGCTGTGCTTGCAAAACTTATTTGAAAGTATATTTTCCACGTCCATACATAAATGCGTATCCAAAAATCCAATATGCTATTCCAATGAAACTAATATCAATAATTTTCTTCATCATCACATTAACTTCATTCTTTTTTGGTACAATTCCTGTTTCAAGAAGTGCAAGACCAATTTGCATTGTGAAAAAAATTAAAGTTGCAGAAAAAACCCATGAAGCATCGACTATATCTAAATCATACACACCCGGCATAGCTTAGATAAATAACATAGCTTTTATTATGCGAGAAAATGTGAAAAATCGAATTCACTATAGAAGAAATATTAATATTGTCCATCACGCGAGTAACTTTAACGATTGAAACAGAAACAAACACTGGTTTCGCATAATAGAGATTTCACTGCTTTTATAGTAGCAAAATTATCTATTTAAGTGATAAATAGCGCTAAAAATATTCATTATAAAGCTATTTATCTAAAATTATAAACTTGCTAATTAATATTTTACGCACATGCGTAATTTTATTGTGATACAAAAAAAAGGTTCATTGAAACACAATACATAACTCATTGTCGTCATTTATGCATGTTGAAGGAAAATCAAGATAAGCCAAACATTATGTATCCACTTGAATTGATCTCCTTCTTTCTTTTTTGTGATTCCGACACATGTTTTCTCTATGTCTGCAAAAAAAATGGTGAAGTATCGAATTGTCTCTGAAAAATAAAATTGTTGACTTTGCATTCTTCCTTAAATTGCATTTCTTACTCCTCTTTCCGTTATTCAATGCTTTTATTTATTATTTTTTCCCTTTCGTCGAGAATATGATTAAATATTTGCATAGGCGACATAGGCATAAGTAACAACATCACATGGCTCTTCACTTTTTAACATTTGCAAACTTCTTCTTTCTTTTTTATAAAAATAAAGAGTGCCACAAGCTTATGAAATAACATATAACATATTACAACTCTTTTCTTATAATATTTCAAAAATATGTATTGCTTCACTCGATGACCAATAAAACAGCAGAAGCAGAAAGAAATGAACAAAAATATGTGACCTTCTGAGAAAAAAAATTTCAACAAGAAATTTAAATCTTTTTGAAAGAAAGAAAGAAATTGACCATCTCTAAGAAGTTGACAAAAAAGGGTTGTTGCAGAATAAGAAAGAAATGAATTTGCATTTTTCATGTGAAGCATGACACAAACAAAATTGTTGGCAATTGTTGCATAAAGAATTTCTAATTGACAATAACATGCATTTCGAGTATAATTTGTATCGAATTAAACTTATTCGAATAGAAAGTGAAAACTTGACCTTGCGTATTAATATTTAAAACTTGTTTTACTTCCATAGACACTTAATAGCTCATAACTAACCCAAAAATGTTAGAATATATTAAATGAACAACTGAAGCAGATAACAATATGCCTCAATGAGATTGAAAATGCAAAAAAATTCCCATGATTTTGAAAGAAGATTTAGAAGTATTTCATTCTTTCACAACAAGGAAAAAAATTCTATGAATGAAAATGATGTGAAAGAGAAAAGTGAAAATTGAGGAAAAAAAATTATCACATCGGATTATAAAATTTGAATGCACCGATCGTTTTCTTGCCTACTATAAGCTCTTGACCTCAGCAAAAAAAAGTATCGAAAGAAAATTCTAGACCTAAAAGGATTATGGCTGAAAGTAAAGGATCAGCAATCGAAAAGAACACATGCTTCATAATACTTTTATCTGTTATTGCTTCAACAGAATGATGATGATACGAAATATATTTCATCTCAATCTTAATACTTGCATGAATCTAAGAGAACAGAAAAAGGTGAAAAGAGTGTGACAAGAAAATAATCCGAATTTCTTCATAATATTCATCCCCTTTTTCTCTTCTCTTGCAAAAAAAGAGAAGCAATAATGATAGAAGGAAAGATTGAATTGTTTAAGGTGAATAGGCAGGCAAAGAAAAATTTGTGTTGCTCGCGTAGGCACGCTTTTCAAAGTGAATGAAATTTTATCTCATGTTTGTCCTAATCCGATGTCAAATTATTCTCATTTTGCATTATGCACCATGATGAAGGAAGAGGAAAATAAAAATGATGAAACTGTAAGCAAATGTCATCTCTCACAACCCTTCATCATTTTTATTATTTCATTTCACCCTCATTTTACTTGATCAATGTATCTGCCTGCTATTATGCGGAAGAATATTTCCATTTTGTGATAAATTTAATTGCGAACTTCCATTATTCAATGTCTATTGCGTTTTTCTTCAAAAATTGATATAAATTGTAGTTGACATGAAAATTACACATGTCCCAAAGAACATGAAGAAAGAGAAAAATTAAGCATAATATTGCCGAAAGGATTTCGGTGAAATGAAGAATAAGAAATACACAATTTGAGGTAGAATCTGTGACAGAGAATCTCAAATAAGTTGTAAATTCATAGAAATTTATGACATATTGCCAATGGTCATTGCAGCTTTCTTACTGAGGATTAAATGGCTCAAATTGAAAATTTTGGCTCTACAAAATATTTCCTAGTGGTCATTCTATTTGAAAATATTTTACAAGGAAACGTAAACAATGAATGAGTCCCATAATTTTGTTAGTTTATTCTCTGTTTATCCTTTCTTTTTAAAAATTCTCTCTCCTTTCACTACAATTTATGTTTTCTACTGTCTCTTCTCTTTTACTTTTCTTTGCTTAATGATTCTTATTTTTCAATTTCTTTTGCTCTTCTTATTCTCTTAAATTTTACAATTTTCAAACAAAAATTAACAAAATTTTAAAATTGCTTGTAAACTTAATTATTTTATTAAAATATTAAAAGAACATTTTATGAAATATTCTCTATCAACATTAGTTCGTCTTTTAGTTTATTTATATTACTATGTTATTAAATATTGAATGTAGCTAAGATTTTTAAATACTTTTGTTGCTATTGTTATAATTTTCATTAAAACTACTCTGATTTTTATCTGATAAATGGTTAAGCAATTTAATTAATTAATTAAAAATTTGTAGAAATTTAAAATTAATAATATGAGGAGGAGTTTAGAAATTTTCAACCAATGAAAAGAAGAAGATTCTTTGATCCCTTCTGATTGGTTAGTTTTTCTTCATTTCTCTTTATGCTCTTCTTCTCTCTTTTAAAAACCAATATAAAAGCAATGGACAGTGAAATTTTTTGGTCATTTTCAAACTAAATTTCAAAGTGATAGTTTTGGCTGAAAAAAATTATTTGAAAAATTTTTACA
The DNA here is from genome assembly GCA_014622435.1 of Polypedilum pembai. NCBI lineage: Eukaryota > Metazoa > Arthropoda > Insecta > Diptera > Chironomidae > Polypedilum > Polypedilum pembai. Next base: position 76,685 of record JACWBX010003587.1, read on the forward strand.
CAAAAATGATGGGGCAATTTATGATGGATTTAAAAAATGGTAAGTTAATAAAAGTGAAAAAGTGAAAAAAAAATTTATTAATGGATAAATTTTAAATTCATAAAATAGAACCAATTCAAAGCTTATTGCGAAACATGAAATCATCATACGAATATTCGTTTCATCAACATCAACTTTTATCAGCTGCTGCTCTTGCACAACAACAACAAGAACAATCTGAAGGTGCACTCGATTTAACATCAAAACGTCGATTCTCTGTAGAATCTGAAACTAGAAAAACAACTTCACCGTCAAGTCTTGAAGAATCACCAAATGCACGCGAAAGTCCACTTCATCATCATCATCATAATCCAGCTACTGCACAATATCTTCTACATCATCATCGTCATATGAATGAATTCACAAAAATATCTGCTGTTACACCCGAACATGCAATTCAATATCAGCCTTATAATTTTGAACAAACTTCACCTTCCACCACTACAACATCAGCAGCACTTCACACAAAACTTCCAAGATTGCCATTATTCGAAGGAATACCGCTTGTAAGAAAAATAGAAAATATTTCTCCACCACCAGTTGAAAATATCTCAAAAAGTTTCTCTTCACCGTCACCTTCACATCAACATCAATCCTTTGAACATTATGAATCAGTAAACAAGTCAGGAACACCTCCAATGCTTGAACATGAAGATAGCAATGATATTCAACCTGGAAATCTGTCATCTTCAAGCTCAATTGCTTCATCACAAAAATCTCCTTCGTCCTCAACTGTCTCAAATTCATCATCAGCAATGATGATTGTTGGACGAGATGGAAAATTATCTCGACCTTTCAAAGCATACCCAAAAGATCCACTAAGTCTTGCGGCAGCAAGTTCTATACTCGATCAAACATCAGCTGAAAAATATGCAGTATTCAGAAAACGAATGTTAGACCAAATTCATGCTGCAAATGGTGGCAATCCAGTAGTTAATAATCCAAAAATGAGAAGAATTACAGGAAAAAGTTCTAATGAAGAGACAAACAATAATGAGCCACTCTACACAGCAGAAAAGTCAGAAACAAAAATTGCACCTACAGTCAACTCGAGTGGAAACCAAAAAGATGAAGCTTATTTTGAACGTCGCAAAAAGAACAATGCAGCAGCTAAGAAATCTCGTGATCGTCGACGAATTAAGGAAGATGAAATTGCAATTAGAGCAGCATTTTTAGAAAGAGAAAACATTGAATTGAAATTTGAATTAGCTGCAGCGAGAAAACAATTGGCGCTTTATGGAGTCACAGCAGGAATTTCATCGTCATAAACTTAGAATATAAAAAAGACTGATAGGCTTTAAAATTTGTAAATAAATTAAATAAATAAGTCAACCTAATAAGAGTACCTAATAAAGACCATTTTCGATTGTATTTTATAACATAAATAAAATGTTTTTCTTTCTTGCTTTCAAAAATTTCTCATGAGTACCGTAATTCAAGTAATTTTGACATCTTTTTTATTCATGCCAATTTCATAAAAGATCTCTCTCAAATTATCCACAAAATCCGAATATAATAGAGTCAGATTGGTTGAATGTTTTCAACAAATGTTATTTTAAATGCTTCCACAATACACCTGCCTTTGTCATCTTTTTTTTTGTATAAAAAAGCCGTTTTTTATTTGAAAAATTCTTCCTTAAAAGAAAGGTGAGAATTTATGGGAATCATGCTTGTCATCAAAATTTTTATCCCGTTAATCGACTTTTCATACTTTTTGATTGATTGAAATTTATTTGATTTTGTGCAAAAATCAAAGAGAAACATCATCACACATAATATCAAGGTATACAAATATTTTGCTCCCATAAAATTAAAAATTACCTTTTACTCATTTGTTTCAATTCAGAAGAATATCCTTCCAAGAAGCAGAACTCATTTAATTATTATATTGCTCATTTAAGAATTAAGAGAGTTAGCTAAGTAAAGAGTTGTACCTGAGAATGAGAAAAAAAATTGTGATGATTTACATAAAAAGTTACTAATCCTCAGCAATGGTCACTTTTTCTCTCATTACTTAGGTATGTTGTGTGCATAAACTTTCTCAGGTAATTGTGTCAGCGTAAAATTTGCTTTACTAATTCTTTGTTATATAATTACAATAAAATCATAAAATAAATATTTTTACTAAAATCTATAGAAGAACACAACTTGTCATATAATAATTTAAAGGATTAACGAGGTTTTTGCAGTAAAACAAAAGAGGAAAAAGTTGACCATTTATTTGAACAATTCAAGGACCAAAAACAATTCTTTTTTGACTTTTCCTTTTCCATAAAATTTCTTCTTCAAAAACCCATGCCGCAATAAATAACTAACTTCAAAAAAGAAAGTTAATATAATTATGACTCGAACGTGCAATAAAATTTCAGACAAAGGTTTCAATGCTTTTTCATTTAACTTTTAAAACAGATTTAATATGAAATATTTCCCACGTCAAAAACGAAAAAATAATAAATAACAAACTTCTCTCTATAAAATGAATGAGAACAAAATGAAATTTGCAATCAAACCACTGACCATTGACAAGGCAAAAATTGCGAGCAGTAACCCTCCATTTTTATTTTAGTATTGATCAATTCAATCGATGCGAATATGTAGGAAGAGAAATGTTTTTAATAAAAGGGCTGAAAATAATTTGTGTTCTAACATTATGCTGTCCAAAAATACATTGGGGTTTATTATTGTTGAGAATGTGATGTGGTATTGAATGCGCAGTAGACGAATAACAATAGGGAAGAGTTTGCAATATCTTTCAATCACCCACAACACAATATATTCCGTTACTGCATCAGCATCACCTTTCTTTTTTTTCTCAAAAATGCCCATAATAACAATGACATGTGTGTCTATCTTCTTCTCACATACTCGCTATTCACAAATGTGAGAGCGTTTCGATTCTTTTGTGAACACACTATTGATGATGAGATTTCAACCCTTTTAAATATAAAAATCATCACATTTTTCCCTAAAAATGCGGAAGGATTCACATTTTGTAAATATCTGGGCACAAAATGTCATTGGGATATAATTTATGACAATGAGTCATTGTATGACATGCATGTGATGTACATAACTGTTTCACAATTCATAAAAATTATCGTAGCAATTTCCTTTAATTTTATGCACACAGTATTTCTTACCAAAAAACTCGTTTCAGTTTAATAAGAATTAAAATTTGGCATAAATAAAAAACAATATTTAAATTCTTATGTTTAACTTTTTTAATTTCAATCTATTCATAAGATATAAAAAAAGTAAGTTCAATTACTTCATTAAACAATTTTTGACACCATTAAATTGCTATGCAAGTTTTTTAACTATCGACATGACTTTTTTTTACAAAGCAATTATAATCAAGTTTTGTTTGAGTGGAAAATTTTCTGAAGGTGTTGAATGATTAGGTTTGAAGAGACAACTCGTATGTAACTTTTTCACAACTCGATTTTGTAAGTAACCCACAACTGGATTATATCGTAGTAGATATAGCAATTAAACTACACAAAACGTAAAAAAATGCCAATGGAAATTTTTTAAAAATGCATAGAAATAATAAATGATGTTATGCAAGCATAAATAACGGTTCCTAAATTTCTTAGAAAAATAAGTGGAGCAATATGTGTGTGAAATTTGCATAAATCAATCAATCACTCATTTCTTGCATCCTTTCTCAACATGTTTCCATTCTTTCATTTCAGCACACGCGTTTCCTTCTTCACATGATATCTAAACTTTCTCTCTTGAACCAAAACATCATTATGCCTATATCTATTTATCTATCGGTGGTCTTCAATTCATTTTGCATCAATTAACTCATGAAGTGACACATTTATAATGACATGAATAGATAAAATGATGTTTATATCCGGTTGAATGGCGATTCTTAAATTACGCATATCGATTTGTCACAATGAAATTCACCAGACGCTTACCAGATTTTCTCTTCCTTCTTTCAATTTTTTTCTTGACTGGAAAAATTGACAGACATAAAATGATGAATTACTTTTTTTTCGTCCTTTCTTTTCATTTGTCAACATTCTCCTTCACATCCTTTCTTTCTTCATACTTGTAAGAATATTCAAATAAGAAAAAAGAAAGAATGCAAATTTGCTTTTTTCACTTCAGCACTTTAGAGGAATTTAAAATTTTTATCAATAATAAACACAATTTATATCCTTTTCCTAACGCTTTGATTTATTTCATTCGTACATTCCACAACAATTTGGTTCTTAAAAACTAGGCATAGTAATTTTTCACAAATTGTTTATTTTCAATTTTTTAAAGAAAAAAAATATTTAATCAAATTTTGATGATTCATTTTCCAATCACATGTATGCATTTTACATACATGCTTTAGAAAGTTCCTTTTAAACAAAAAATAAAATGAGAGACAAAAATGATAAAGGTTCATTTTCCTTCAATCATTTGTTGATAATTTCTTTTTGTTTTTCTTGGCTGGGAAAGTCATCAAGTATCACCTTGTTAAATTAAACAATAGCTTTATGAATATATTTTAAATCGGGAAATAGATGTAACATTCTAAAAATGTATCTGTTTGTGTGTATATATTCGTATTACAAAACGAAAGAGAGGATTCGGGGTGATCTTTAATAATTGTTTTTGTATTACATTAAGGACTGTTTTGCATTTGATCAAATTTTATCGACAGGATCGGCATCACTATCTGAACTGCTATAGTCATCAAATTCAATTTCGTCATCCATATCGCCTTCAACAAATGTAACTGTGTCATTAATACGCACTGACTCTGGAAACTCCCCATATGTCTTAAGATTTCTTGCTTCATCTGGTGTATATTTGAAAATAACATCGGCCTTTGTATCTTGATAATCACGTAATCCAACCAGAATAATATCTCCTTGATTTATCCACACCTAAAATATAATAGGAAATATAAATTATTTTTGAACTTCTTTTACTCCTTCTCCTCCTTCTCTCTTTATGTGAAAGTACACATAGTTACTCATAATAAAGTTCTCAAGAAAAGAAAATTTATAAACAAAGTGATTCACGAATAAAATGCATGTCAATGAAAGTACACTTGCTGTTTCGTCATATAACGAAAAGAGTTTATAAAGAAAGCGAATATCGAAAGAAAAAAAATTGTCTTCGTAAAAAACATGGTGGTATTGGGATGAAAATTTTCAGTTTTAGTGTTCCATAGCTTATTTCTCACCTTTTTCCTTAGTTTCCCTCGAATATGACACAGTCGTTTCACACCATCAAAGCACATTGCTTCTAAACGTCCATTACCAAGCATTTTTGTGACTTGAGCATATTCTTGCTCGTCTTCTTTAAAAAGCAATTCACGCTTCTCTGACTCGTTCTCATTCTTACCACGACGACGATTCTTTCCTCCTTTACCCTTATTCTTCGGCATTTTGTATTTAAATTACTTTATGTACGATTTGACTGGGATTTTTCCAAAAAAAATATATTTGCAATAATAGTTTTCGTGTGAAAACGAGACAATTTTTCAACTGAGCAAATGAGCAACACTAATAAAAATATATGATTTGCTTGTGATATTCACTATGTCCAATATGATATTATAGTATATATTTACATTTTCATTTAAAGACTTAATATATCAGGTAAATATAAAGTTTTAAAAATGTTTTTATAAGAAACTATTTCTTTATCTAATTTGAATCTCATTTTTTGCGTTATTATAGCAAAATTCAAGAACAAAAAATCCAAACAAATGCGCATAAAACGCAATATAGATTATAACAGATCTCTGTTTCAAGGAATTTCTATAAACTTTTTTCATAACGAACTTATTTTATTTAAAGATTTAAATATCTTTAATAAAAATTCTTTTTAACGTAATATAAAACTTTGAATTCATGCAGAATCAAATTCTTAAATTCTGATAGATAGACAAATGATTTTGATAATTAAATTTGATAAAATAAAGAATATTAAACCTAATTATGGACAGCCAATAATCTATTAATCTAATTTTGCAGAACCTAGAGAAATTCTTTTTTATTAAAATTATTATTTAAAAACTAACCGTTATAAATGTTTATGACAGAGAAGTGCAGAAGTTGTGTTGATTTTTTTCTTTAAACAAACTAGTAGAAAAGTACATAGCTATGATCGGAGTACTTTAGCGCCTTCTTGGCGTCACTGATTAAAGTTTATTTTAACAAATTATCAAATTAGTTTATTTAAATGAACTCTCAATTTCAAATTTAATTCTAAAGAGATGTTTAAGTTTTCGGAAAATTTTTCAATATTATAGTCACAATATTCTTAATTTTATAGTTCATTTTTTAAAACAGATTTCACTTTTATTAAACTAACGGCTCAATAAAATTTGAATATAAAAATTTAACGCGTAGCTTTAAACAAGTGCCGAAAATTTTTAATCAACTTGTCAAATTCTGCAACAAATATAATTTTTCTCATTAAGTGATAAGGCAATGACTTATCTATATGAAACTAACACATAAAATAGACTCTAATTATGATAGATTTCAAGATCTCATGCCTCTGCGGTTAAAGAGCCAGTCAGCCGAACAAAGTTACACTCACTTTTGTTGTTATTAAAAATGCGCTAAAAAGTGTACCTCATATTCGACAAAGAAAATAAATTCCGATTTGTGCATAAAAAATAAAATAATGGAAAAGGCACGAAAAAGTGCAGAGAAGTTTCTTAAATCATTTATATAGTGATAAAAGAATGTATCAAAAAAATATTCAATAAAAAAGATTATAGATTAAGCGCTTTCAAAGCGCAAATAAGTGAATCAGAAAAATTTACAAGAATTCTTTTTTATTATTGTTCATTTTTTCGTTTCTTGATTCAGTGAAAAAAGAATATAGCAAAGCCAAAAATATAAAATTATCGAATGTGTGTATATATATGTACGTCCAATAAATATAAGTAAAAGTAGACAATACGTTTCAGTGCAAATTAAGAATTTCAGCCATGGAATTTATCAATAGCGCATTAGACTTAGATCTTGCATTCGATGAATCAAATGAATCAGGTGTGTACATATAAAGTCAGAAATTTCCTGTTTTTCTCTTTCTGCACAACCAACAAAACTTAATCGACGACGATTGTACGCGCTTATATACAACTTTTTATCAGTGTATTTTTACTCTTTTTTTTATCATATATAGCTGATGCTGAAATTCAAGACAATTCCTTGTTCGCATCGAGCAATAATTCATATGTAAGTTTTTCTTCTTAACGTAATAAACGAAAAACGAATTGTGTATATAAACTTATACATGAGTAAAGCAAACAGCCAACCTTTCTATATATGACCTTTAAATAATATTTATGCTCTTGATTTTTTCTCTATATTTTCATTCGACAACAACAACAGCAACAGAGTTCCATGTTCAGTACTGAGACGCTTAATAATCTGCTAAGTGAAAATGCCTTTAATCATACAATTTTTTCTGAAATTACTGCTGCCAATGCAGAGCCCGAACCTGTTATTGAACTATCCGATGGTGAAGCAGATGATTACGAAATAGTGAGCGTTGCAACTAACGTCACACGAAAAAGACATCGCCATTCTACAGAGAATTATACTGGAAATAAGAGAAAACAGCATGACAATGTTCAATTATATAATGACAGTCAAAAAAACAAAAATCGTAATGTCCCATTGAAGAAGAGAGGAGCAAATAATCGCGAAGAGGAATTGAACTTTTTAAACTTGATTGCAGGTGAAGAAACAAATCAAGTACAAAATTTAAAAATTAAACCCTCAATGGAGGAGACAACAGCAGTTGCTGCAACTATCTGTGATAGTACATCATCAAATGCTTCTTCTTCATCCTGTACTTCTATCGCATCTAGTTCTCATTCTTCTCATTTTCATAATTTAGAACCAAAAATAGACAGCTCATCAATTTGCAATTGTTTTGAATGCTTTCCAACATTAGGATCAAGTAGTGGCAGCCGTGTGAAATGTAAAAAACAAAAGAATGAAGGGCCGAATCAACCGCAGCCGAGTTCATCATCATCAACAAAAAATGTGTCCAATGGTTCTTCAGGCATAACAAATATTGATTCCTCTTTAATTCCTGGCCCTAGTGGGTTGCAGACCAATACCGAAAATACTGGATCTGTCAAAAAGCGCATATACTGTGAATCTGACGATGATTACGATTCTGACGAACAAACACCTCAACCTTCTATCGTGACAACAGAAATTGAAATTGAGAGCGAGAATAATAATGTTAAAATAGATGTAAAAACCGATGCCTTAACTGCACCTCATCTTCAATTAGATTGGCTGAGTGATTCATCATCACAGGGAGAAATAGAGGAAAATGAAGATGATGACGATGTCATTTTTGTTAATGATCGTTCAGAACCAATAGATTTGACAGCTGATTCAGATTCTGATAATGATGCACGCAATAATTCATCACATACAGCACCATCTTCGGTCGATACAGTCAGTATCGATAACAAACGATCGAATGGTAATGCGACCGTTAATGAAACACAGCAAAATCCAAATATTCATTATCCAATATCACCACTGTGGCCAACTTTTGATGCCTTAAATTCATCTCGAGTATCTCTGCCTGCTCAGAGACAACATCTGATTGGTACACAACGAACTTCATCAGCAATAAGCATTCCGCATCAAAATCAGAATAATCGCATAGTAAATCCACATGTACTCATTAATATTCCTACTCCTCCCGTTGTTACAGCAGCGCCAGTTACAACGGGTCCTTTAAATTTTCATGAGATCATTACAGGCAACGATGTAATGCTTTTCGATGGTGCTCATAATTTTTCTGCACGGGAACTGCCTCGATCGAGAGTTGTAACGCCGCCATCTGCAATTTCTGTAACACACGTTGATCCGCATTCTGAAAATTCAGCTAATCAAATTCGAGAAGCAAATCAAAATTCGAATCAAAATAATTCGCATCTTCATCCTTTATCCCACCAATATCATCACCATCATCGAAATCATAATCACCATTCGAGTCCAAACCAAACACCAGCTCACAGTTATGTTCGACGAAATCCAATCTATAGACCACCAACATCGATCTCTTGTGACGCAACTGCTTCTCAAAATTCTGAAAGTTCAAATAATAATAATCCAAACAATAATGTGACTTCAGCTAATCAACAAACATCACAGCAACAACAGCAGCAACAATCAATTAATTGTCGTCAACATATTGGTCGGTGTCCATTTATGACAGAAGGTCATCATTACAATCGACCACGTCGAATGCAACGTGAGTTTTATCCAATGTCGAGTAACAGACCTTATGCAGTTCACGAAGACTTGTGGCGTCGACAATATCAAGAGCAAGAAATCCGTAGGCATTACTGGTCACCGATATTCAACGAATCAACACCAGACATTGAAGTTCTTCGCCAACCGCCAGCTTCATCTCATCATCTCGATCCTATTGGTTCACATCGATTAGTATCTGCAGTTGGCGATAATTCTTCAAATGGAAATTCGCCTAATGACATTCTCAATCGATTCGATCATATTCAGCAGATGACAACACGTGTTCGTCGAGCTCCAATGTATGTACAGTATTAATTAAAAATTATTCTTAATTCTAATTAAAACTTTTTTCAAAGGTTTTACTACAGAAATCATGAGAGAAATGCAACATTCAATGAAACAGAACAAGGGCAACCTCACATACATCATCATATGCATTATTCAATTCCTCAACCAGCACCTCATGTTCATTTATCAATTGGAGTATGTATATTTGATTACATAATATCTCTTATCACTACTTATTAAGCAAACAATTTAATTTCTTTTTTATAGCTTCGTCCATCGGAACGTTTTAATCAGCCTCTAAATTTGTTAAATCGATTGAATCGATTTGTTCGTGTTATTGAAGAACGAGTGAGTCGCGGTGCTACTCAGGTAATGAGAACGTAATATAATTATGAATAAGCAATATTAATGAATTCATTATAATTTGTTGTAGGAGACAATTGAAATTAATACGCTGCCACACAAGTACAAAAAGTTGCGTCGTACGAGTGAAACCGACGAAGACAGTGAAAAATGCACGATATGTTTGTCTCAATTTGAAATTGATAATGATGTTAGGTAATTATAATCAATACTAAATAATATGAATTAAATTTAATAGTAAACATATTTTTTTTATACAGACGATTACCATGCATGCATCTCTTTCATCGTGATTGTGTTGATCAATGGCTTGTGACAAGCAAACATTGTCCAATTTGCCGAGTCGACATTGAAACTCAAATAAAGTACAGTGACTTGTGATAATATAAAGGAATGGATGGTGAAAAATCCAATGATCAAAGTAAAAGAAATGATGCATATTTTTTATTTTAAAAACCTACCTAAACATGAAATAATTAGAATAGGTATAAGATTTTAATACAAAATATTCTTAATCTAATCATATGCGATGCCATTTTTAAGAAATGAAATAACATTACTTATTATTACTATTTCGCTCTGTTTCTTCATTTTGTAGAAGATGAAATAAGTTTTATTCGAATATGAAATGTAATTTTTTTGATTTTTGCTCTTTCAGTCATAATAAAAATCTTTAAATAAATAATTTTGATAAATTAGGTGTATTTCAGGTGTTACTTGTAAATTATGACAAAGAGAACAGCAATTTGCTAACGATTATTTTGAATTATAATCTAGTACAATTTACTCGTCTTATCCATATTATATGAAAATATTTTTCATCATTTTGTCTCTTTGTCATATTATACATAAATTAAATTATTTTTCTTATTTTAATTTATGAATTCAACATAAATTAAATTTTACTATCATACTTTTATATAAATTATTAAATAAATGTTGTAAGAAAAATATTTTATAAGATTTAAAACGTTGCAATTAACGTTGTTTTGCTTCTTAAATTGGCAACAATCAGAAATTTTGTAATCACTTAATGTTAATTAATAGATTGATATCACACAATCAAACATTTGATAGACATATGTACATTGTATAAAAATATTTTGTAAAAAAAACTAATCAAGTTTTCTTATTCCACCTACGCAATGTTTGTTTGTTACACACCAACCTCGAATAGCCATCATTTGCGTACAGTTCACATTTTCTCTGTCTATAGTAGAAAAATTTATAATCGGACATTCGCATTTTTTCATTTCGAGAAAAAAACATTGAGTTTTAAAATTTATAATAATTTTTCAAGCTATTGCTAATACAAGAGACAATTTGCCTTGTCAAGTGTATCAAGTTTTTAATGGAGGATACAATTAAAATGAAAATTTTTCAAAAAATTGGATAAACATTTTTTCTCTTCCTCTTATATATATATTTTTTTGTATGAGCGAGCCAATGAGAAAAAATACGGAATTTAGGCTTTGCTTGCTTTTAAATAGTGTGCAATAAATAAAATGTAAGTGCTATTTCCTACTCAGTTTGTTCGTAAATTGCAATGCAAATTCAAATCATTTAGTGAGAAAAAGAGTCAAGCAGTAAAAAAGTATTTACAAAAATTAAATTTTTAAAGAAGCTTAAGCAAAAAAAAACGAAGAGAGGAGAGGAAAAAAATGTGAATTGATAGGATTCACAAAAACTAACACCAATATATAGTGATTCATAAAAAAATCCAATCTAAAAAGACGAAAGAGAGAGAGAGAGAGAGAGAGAAAAAAAGAAAAAGATATCGATTGAAAAACTTGTTTCCTTTTTTAAAAAATTATTATTATTATTCTTATGAGGTCTCTCTCTCTCTTCCATTGTGTGTATTGCTCTGTCAGTAGAAGGTTACTCGTTAACTCTGCAGTGTGTCTCATAAGCTCGTGCCAAAATTAATACTATATAACATATACCACAGCAAGTAGCTGGATGCGAGAAAAAAAAGAAATATAAAGATTATCGTATATGAGCGACTGCGAGAGACAAATCAATCAGACAAGTAAAAAGAATGGATGAAAATATTTACGTGAGATTTTAGTGTGGCAATATTTTTTTCACGCAATCAATGAAAAAGGAAAAGACGATGAAAGAAGAAAAAAAGTGAGTGAGCAAGAAACGAGCAAGAGTTTAAGTGTGAAAGAAAAAGAAAAGTCTTATTTTCCGCGATTCATTGGAATGCACTAAGTAGTAAGAGAAATAGCGAAAAACATCGTCGTCATGTGCCTGTTTCATCAAGCAAAAGCACATATATACAAAATTCTCATTTTCATTCACGACTTTTCGTTTGTGAATTAAAGTTTTCGTATTATTTATCATACTACATGGCGTATATACAAACGAAGTCCGCAGTTGTAGTATAGAGGGAAAAAAATCGAGAGTTTACATGCACAACCCACACGATATACACACATTTTATGTTCATTTCTCGTTATGAGGCATTTTAATTGTTGAATTACTTTTTCATTAAAGCCAGGCAAAACAATAATACTATACAATTTTATCATCAAAAAAATACACTCATTTTTCGGTTCCATTCATTAATTCTCATGCCCTGCGCCCAGTTACTTGTTACTAAATAAACTTAATTGTGCGTATGTGTACATGTGTGTATATATACAAAATTTGAAAATAAACATTTACGGTATAAGCAAAAAGAATGAATAAGAAGAAGAAGAAGACTCGGTGACAACAAAACAAAAAAATAATTGAAAATGCTAGTGACCGGATGCTTTTAACGCAAGTTTTTTAAAAAACATAAATCCCTAAATAAGAAAAGTGTATGAACCATAGGTTAAAGTTTCACTTTTTCTTCCTTCTGGAGAGAAAACACACTTTACAAGTCAAAGAGAGATTAAAAATATCAAATAAGCAACTCATCGTCATCATCATCATCATCATATTTGGTTGATTGTGTGTTATGAAATGATGGTAAAAGAAATAAAAGGAAAGAAGAAGAGTAGATGAGTGAGTGAAACAGAGAAAAATACGTTAATGGGTTCTATCTGTCTATTCATTTATATTTATATAAGAGAATTTAAGGAACCATGAAAAAACACAAGGAAATATGTGTAATATGTATTCTCGTTCAAGAAATATGATGAGTGAGAGATATAAAAGAGAATAACAATCTAAATTGAGCGCAAGTCTCGTAGAATAATAAAAGAGGCATAATTAAGAAATAATTAATCTCCATTTATTAATTTATAATTATCGCTTGGATGTTTGTGACATTTAAAGAGAGAGAGAATGAATAGAGTAAGAGCACCCACACACATCAGCAACATTTTTTTTCCTCTTTGACTTTCATTTTTTTCTCTTCTTTTTTTCTTATTATTTAGTACGAATTGACTAAAAAACATGCCAGAACTTGTTGTGTGTGCCTTATAATAATTTTTCTTATAAACACATTCTCATCTTCCTATTCTTATGAAGTGATTTCGCCTCTTCCTTTATTCACATGTTTGTCTAAATACCCGAGCGAATGAGACCGATTCTCATTTTCTTCTTTTCATTCTTTTTTTCTGTGAATAGCAGTGAACAATAATTATCATACTTATTACTTTATGTAAAGCAATAAGGTTTGTAAATCAGACAAATGCGTGTGTGTGTATAAGTGTATATGGAGGAAGAAAAATAAATTCAAGAAGTTTCATGTTACGAATAATAATAATCATCATCATCGCTTAGTGTGCGAGTGGGTAATAAATTCAGTTGTTTTTCGAGAACTGATAAGAGAGTATAGAAAATAATATTCAATTTATTCATTCTATTTTTACGTTTACATGCTTGAGTTTAAACAAACTTTATGTTAATATCATAATGTTGACCGTTCAGGTTTTTAAAATGCGCTCAAGTCAAAAATTTGACCGTGTATGTCAAATTTTCATTCAACGCTTAATATCTCCCCCATCGTTGTACTATTCTCAATATATATACACAATGGAGAAGTATGAAAAAATATCCATTGGCACGATTGCGTATGGGAAAATCAACAACAACAAAAGCAACAACGAGCTCAAGTAAAATTTCCCATGATTAAAATAGTTTTTTTTTCTTCTTAAAGTACTAATACTGTCCTCTCTTTTCTCACTTATTTGACTATTTATTTATAAATAAAATTTCATAGCAATTTACAAGCAAAAAAAATTTAATATTGTGATACGTGCAACGATACTTAAAAAATTATGCTGATTGTGCCAAATGTAGTTCATTTTCAGTTTTTTTTATTGATGACACATTGAATGAAGAGTTGATCGACAGTAGGCAGTTAAAGGGAAAAAAATAAGAATGCTTGGATGAAACAGGCAACAAAAAATATTTCATAAAGGAAAGAAAGAAAAAAACTGTGCAAGTGGACATTTATTGAATGAATGCAGCAAACCAATATACTTGTAAATATAACAATACACTCAAAGAAAAAAGAGAAAAAAATGAATTCCTCGTAAAAAAAGAAGTGAAGAAAGAAAAGTGAGAATATCGTAAAAAAAAGAATAGAGTGAGAGAACGAAAGAAAGAAAGAGTGTAAAGTGAAAACGCTTAAGGCACCACATGATCGAACACATGTGTATGATACAAGTAAATAATAAACGAGTATCAGTGTATTTGTTTCTAAGCTGAATGATGCATAAGTTCTATTCATTGGATTGTTATGATGTATATATAAATAGGAGAAATATACATAAATGTAGTGTATAAATGAGAAAAGAATGCATGTAACAGCAGCACAGTCAACGAATTTAGAATCTGTACCTGTAAATCAACTACATCAACAATCATCAATCGTGGAATCACTTACTACTACTACTACTCTTACGGAATCTAGTAGCAATTCAAATAATAATAATAATAGTAAAAATAATAATAAAAAGACAACATTATCAACTGGTAAAAAGCAAGAACATGGAAACTTGGACGATGAGGTAAGTCTATCTTTCTCATTCGATTCGCCTGCTACCTCTTCTTCTTCTTCTTTTTCTTCTTCTTACTTCATTATTTTATTTTTTTTAAATAATCTTTTCGCGTGTGTCTGTTCAATTCAAAAGACATGTTAACAGTTCCTTTTCGAAATGGCACATCTTGGAAGAGCTTTTAGGTATATTTAAATCAATTACATATAACAGACTAACTAATCTTTACGCAATATGATAATTTATTTTTTCAATAAAGGTGTTCTCTTATCAAATGCAGCTGTTTTCAGTTATTTTATCAATTCTTACTAAATAATCAATTTTTGAGAATTAGCTAGTTATCTACTCATGACACGAACTTCTCATGCATCTTAATTTCAAGAATAGTGTAATTTAGTAATCATCTATTACTTATTTGCTTCCAAGAAATTATTTTCTATTAGTATTTGCTTTCTATACATAACGTTCTAAATATAATGTTTGCATACATGATGATGATGATGATAAATTTGAAGAATCATATTTCATTAGAAGTAAAAGCACGTTTTGTTTTTCACAATCTCTCTCCTCACGAATTCTCTTCATAAATTCAATAAAGCTTTGATCTTTTCGTTGACAATAAATGTTATCAACATTATCTTAATCAGACTTGAATCGTGTGCTCATATGTGAAGTTTTTATAGATGGACTCTACGCACACACAAATAAGAAGTAAAAGTGTGTGAAGAGTGACTGCGAGTGATTTGATGGATGATATTTGTTTTTCGCGATGTCCATGGCACTGAAAAAGAGAAGGAAAAACAACAAATTTGTACATTTGTGTGTGCTGCTGTTGTCGCTAGTGCCAATGAGGTTTTTAATATTTCAGTTCAGTTCAAGTTTTTTTTTTTCGTACATTCATAAACTCTACATTCTACATGAATGACTGGTCACAGTCACAACTTGATGCTTTTTTGTTATTACTGACAAAATAATTGAGAGAGCGAGAGAGAGACAACATTTGGTGCTACAAATAGTGTGTATTTAGACTCGAGAAAAATATATTAGCAACTGAAAATACAATACAATGTGTATCGGTCATCAGAGTTAACAGAAGTAGCAATTTTTTCCTCTACCATTTATTTATATTACATATTGGATAAATACTGTAAATTGACATATATGTGACTTTAGTCACAGAAATATAGATGTAAATAATCGTCGAATTTAAATTCAATTTTTGAGAATTAATGAAATGTCATTTTGAGCATGTAATTTATAGATCTTTATATACATATTCGTTATGCTTATATAGTCATTTGATCTGTTACGATAATCGAAGACAAAAAAGAGAGTGAGTGTGATGTTAAAAGGCAATCTCTCAAGGTCACATTTGTATATCATTTTTCTTACTAGTTGTTATTCCAAAAAGGTTAAACCTTCGTCACTATTTTAGTACTACATGTTTAGATCGCCATTTGAATGATGAAGATAACGAGTTGTTGAAACATTGCTAATGTAAAATTCCGATATAAGCTAAAATGTAAATCTTTCTGTAATTTTTCATTATTCTAAATATTGATATTATGTAAAAGGGCTCTATGACCTTCAATTTAGTTCACTTAAGTCATTTCTTATGCATCAGTAAATCTCCGGAGGTTTCTCTTTTGTGCACACTAAAAATAGAAAGTATGACCCTTATCTGTTAAATATAGTAAAGGAGCTTCGTGACAACAACGTGATGATGATGCTGCTACTGATGGGTTTGAATAAATTTTCTTTTTTTTTTACTCCAAGTGCCTTGCTATCGACAAGAGGAGAAAAAATCTTTTCAAAAAGTAATAAAGGTGAACCCTCGTAACATTGAGTGGTTATTTTTGTCGAGAAAAATAGCAAGAGACACTTTGACGCTTTCTTTGTAGTTCATTAATTATCCGAAAAAATTATAAGTGCGAAAACGACCACTCTGTGCGAATCATGATAATTTATGCACATATAAAGCATAAAGAAGAAGACTACAAAAAAAGAATAAAAGTGTGCTCAAGGAAAAAAAGTAAATCATGCAGTAGCCTTTTGTTGAAGTTGAAAGACCTCATCAGTGTCGGCTATTCTATGGATTTAAAATGAAGAGAGCAAAAAAAAAGAGAGTTAAACATTCGTCATTGGGAATCATATTGAACCTTCTTTGTGATCCAACTATACTATGATATTATGTACATACACACAATCTTGCTTCATCTCATTTCCACCACACACATTCGTCATTCGTTTGTTGTCTGGTGCAATGACCTCATAACAC
Source organism: Polypedilum pembai (assembly GCA_014622435.1). NCBI lineage: Eukaryota > Metazoa > Arthropoda > Insecta > Diptera > Chironomidae > Polypedilum > Polypedilum pembai. The sequence goes on from JACWBX010003587.1 coordinate 93,850, forward strand.
TCTAATTTTTTAATTTCTTTCTCATCTTTTGCAATTCTACTTGCTCGAAAAAGGATCTCAATGAAAATTTTTCCATAAAATAAACTTCCTGAAGTTTTTTTTCCTAACTCTATTGACTGCTCAGGAGAGAAGGAAAATAGAAATGAAAGAACGCAGAATACAGAAAATTATAACCTTTACCGTGCTTTTTATTATTATTGCTGCTTCTACTAATTCGAGAGACGGCAAAATTACAGAACCATAAAAAAATTATTGTAAAAAAATGAACATTCAAATGCAAATTTTTTGATGGGATTTGTGATTCAGTTGGATGCATCGAAATGGACAACAATTGTTGTTATATGTAGAATTCTGACTTTGCTCAGTACATAGCAAGCACAACTTGAGTGATGTATATTTTTTTTTCACAACTCACAGTTGCTTATAATTGTATTACAAATAGTCGAAGAATAAAAAAATTCTGAACTCTTTTGTGATTCATTCGTATCTAAACTGATAAGAGAGAAGGAAAAAAAAAATTACACATATACATATCTCTCACTTATTTATTTTGCTTTCAACCATTCAAAGATAGACAGAAAGGCACACGCAATAGAAGCTAGTGTTAAAGTTAAAATATTTCCAAAAATAACGAAATAAAAAGAAATTAAATTCATTGCAGATACCAGCTTCGGTAATAAGTAGTATTGGAACAACAACAACAACAAATTATCAACAGCATTTTATTGTTGTGTCCAATCCTTCGTGTTCTTCGAGTGAAACATTCACATCATCAACGGAGACAGCAGTTGCCAATAGTACGAATGCAAGTTTGTCACATGTGGATGAGAATGTAAATAGCAAAACCATGATTCAACAAACGGTTAATGTGGCACCGCGTCTCCATCCTAAAAAGCGAAAATTTGATTTATCCGAGTTAGAAGATGATCATCCACCACCACCTTCTTCCTCATCCACATCTTGCGCTTCGTCTTTATCATCGAATGCGTATACAGTAACAGCATCGTCAGCAGTGACCACATCTCAATTGCATCCCACAAGCACGACAGTTGTGTACCACAGATTGCCCTCAACAACGGATCCTAATCATAATGGAAATTCGCAGCAATTTACGCATTATGTGCCGTCACACAATAGTAGTAGTAGCGGTAGCAATTCTCAACATGTTGTGACACAGGTTGTAAAGAACACGGGCGAAGCTCAACAATTTATTAAACGACATATTGCGAGTTATAGGTGAGTCATATACTTACAGAAATCATTTGATTTTATACTAATTCATTTAAATATTTGCAGTCCAACAACTTCAAATCATATGAAAGCAATAGTGACATCTAGTCAAGTTGTGACTGCATATCAACCGTCAATTGAGCAACAACAGCAGACACAACAAGACTCACTAGTGGATCTCAAAGAATGGTGTAATCAAAGAGTTTTAGCAAAACGAAAAGACTATTATGTTCCAGGTGTAACGAGACCAACTCATTATCCAAATAGTGTACTCGTTGAACTCGATTTTCCCGAAGGCCAGCAGCAATTGTATCAAGATATTTTCGCAACTGGCAAATTTGATGTGATTGGTGATGCTCCACCACCATTAAATGAAGTAAGTTACTTAATTTTCACTTTTTATTAAAGAAATATTATAATATTAAACAAGACTAGTTGATAATCTTAAAAATTTCTTTTTATTCAAAATTTATTTCAAAACATGTTTTTTTACCAAAAATGCGGTGCTTTAAAACAGAGTTGTAGATAAAGAAATATTCTTTTAAAAGATATTGAAAATAATAAAACTCATCATTCATAATTCTTAATAAAATAAAATTACTTCAGAAACTTTGAATAAAGTTTAAATTCGTGCATTTTATTCGAAAAAATGTAAACAAAAGAATTTTTTTGAACATTTCGTGAATCTTAAGCATATTAAGCAATATATTCATTTATTTTGAAGTTTTTAAAGCACGCCTTAATGAATTTTAAAAGATTCGCGATTATTTAAATCATAAAAACAGCTCATAATAAAATATTGATTCTCTGCTTTAAAATTAAATCTTGAACTCAAATTTCAATTACAAAATAATAATTCTTGATTTATTTCCTTTACAGATACACGTTGGACGACGCATTTGTGTTCGCGCTTCAATTTCTGATCTCCCAACGCATGTATTTATTGAGGGTCATATAATTGAGATAATAAACATCCCAACAAAGCAATTTACTGTACAGACATTTAGTGGTGAAAAGAAAATTGTCAAGAGGGCTGAACTTCGTCTCATTTTACCACCATGGTGGGAAGAAATAAGTGAACAGCATGAGACAACTTCGTCATCTGTTGTAAAAGTCACTCAAATGGGAAGCATTGTCAAGGGTGAACCACAGGGTCAACGTGTCATATTGATAAATAAACCAATAGATCATGCTACAATGATGGAAACAAGTGGAGTACCAAACATTATTTATGGTACAAGCGGCAGTAATAGTAGCATAATAAAGTCAAATCATAGCAACACTACTCGAGCTTACATTCAGCAAAGATATGAAGCGCCATCTATTCAACTTCAACAAGTAGTGCCTACATTACAGGCTACTGAAGACTACTATCGAACAACTGCCACTTCACCTTTTCAATCGTCATCATCAGGACAAATTCATGAAAATACTACTGCTACTGAACTAACACATGGGCAAGGTATGACAATTGTATCAGCAAGTCCACTTAATAATGAAGATGCCTATCGAAGACATTCATCTACAAGACAATATGATGACTATGAAAGTGATGATGATCTTCGCCGTGAAGACATTTCATTTGCAATGGATGGTGAAGAAAAGTATTCGGGAAGCAGCAAACGTAGTAGTATGCAGAGTAGAGGAAGCACATCAAGTCTCATTGAACATGGAAGCTTAACACCACGATCTCAACCAGCAACTCCACGGTAATTATAACTTATATTTAAATTTATTTCTGGTTTTAATTCTATATATTTTTGTAAAATAGATCTCAAGCGGCAACACCGCACCGTTTCAAAAAGGGAGACGTAGTCTCAACACCAAATGGCATCAGAAAAAAATTCAATGGTAAACAATGGCGTCGACTTTGTTCTAATGAGACATGTACTAAAGAATCCCAACGACGTGGCTTCTGCTCACGACATCTCAGTCAAAAAGGCAATGCATTACGTTCATCAACTGGACCGTCACATTTTCCCGAAAGCCGTTCGAGCAGTAAAACACAAGCTGATGAAGACACAAGTCGCGATTCGGAAACATCTCCAAATTATCGTGTCGCAGGCAAATTTGATCAAGATGAAACAGATGTAGCCAATATGTTAGGTAAGTAAAGCAATCAAAACAATAATAATATTGTAAACTTTACAGAGGCTTCGTCTACCTATGAAATTATCGTAAAAAAAAAGTAAAAATGTAAACAGCCCGTATATGTGGGTGTATGGGTGCGTGAATAAATGACAATTATTTACGAGTGTGCGTGAGATTTATGATTCATGGAAATTTATTAAGCTGTATTTGATTTTCTCTTGCAATAATATTTTATGCAAGTTTTCTTATTCATCTTTTTATGAATTGATGCAAATTAGTAATGCGATGAACAGTAGTAGGTCGAGACAAAATAAGTAAAACAAACCTACACTCACGTTTCATAAAACTTGAGAATCTAAATAAAATTGCATGTTTTGCGTTTCGATTCGAATATGGAAATTTAGCATTTGCCATTTCGTATAAATAGAATTGTTTAATAATAGCATTAAAATAGAGAGAGAATCAAATATGATAACAATTGATGCTTTTCTACTACCATCTTACTGACATATATGTGTTTATCTCTTGATTGAAAACTTCTTCTACCTACTTTTGAGTGATTCTTTCTCATCATCTCTTCATTCAACTCCCTCTCACACGCGCGAATACTCTCACTCTCTTCATATGAAAATTCTGTGAGTGACCATCTATATTTCTTAAACCTCCCATCTTTGTTTTTGTTTAGTTTATTTAATAATAATATATCGTCAGTAGTCAGTATCATTTCATCAAACGATCTGAATACATACAATGAAATAAGTAAGAAAAAAAAGTGTGATTCAGCTGTAAACAGAGAGTGAGCGAGCGAGAGGAATCAGAATTATAAATTAAGGCAATTTTTTCATTGTTTCCATTGAAATTTAAATTTTGTACTGTTTCGGGGAGTAAAGTTTGTTTGAGTTTCGACGCATTAGAACAAAAATGAATAATTTCAATATGTTGGACCTTCAAATTGGAGCAGAACTCTATTGGAAATGTTTATGTAAATTCAAGTATTCATATCTGCATATTAACGTAAACATACAAATTACTTATCTGCAATCAACTTATATTCCATTATTTATTTCTTATTTTAGTATCATTGAGCAGTTCCCGATCAGCTACACCAGCTTTCTCATCACCAACTGGTCATGGCTCATCTCCTGTTGTTATCAATCAATCACCAATTGCAACAACAGTTGGAAATAGACAGAATGTATTTATGCCGATTGGCGGTGGTGATATTGCTTCACATAATGAAAGCTCGAAATATAAGAACAGTACGTCCAGTCCAATTGTGGGCATATCGCATGCTCAAGTGATTCGTCCAGAACTGGTAAGACCGACACAAACACAACAACAGCAGCAACATCATGTTGTCAACATTCAACAGACACAATTACAAAATTCTTCAAATGTGTCACAAGCTAATCCTGTTGCAATTATCTCACAGCAACAGCCTCCTCCTCCGCCACCAGTGTCAAGTATGCAGCAACAGCAGCAGCAAGGTGGAGCTATTGCACATGCAACAAGTGTCATAAGAATTTCACCAGCTTCAGGAAATCAATTTCAGCCATTCCATCCAGTTATTGTTGATCCAACACACTTAGTTCCATTGCTTCCACCATCGACTTCTACTGCAATGAGCATAAGTAATGGCACCAATGGAACAAATGCGACAACAAATGCAAATCAAATTGAACCAAAGCCGGTTCAAAAAAACGGAATTAACACGGGTTCAGTTTATCAATGGCATACACTGTTGCCGGTGATAAATGCAGCACCACCACCAGCAACAGACAGTCATCATAACACAACACAATCACAACATGGAAATGATCCATCGAGTGGACCAGCAGTGATTGTAAATGATGATGCAGACATGAGTGGAGAAGATGATGATGTCTTTGAAGGTAAAATTGTTGTTTACATTCGTAAATCATTGTAAATCATATGATAATTTATTTACAGAACCCGTGCCACCGACAAAAAATTCACAACATCCATCCGGTAATGGAATCAATCTTAATCATGGACAACAGCAGCGATCGGTAATATTTCAAAGTGGCATAGGTGGTGCTGACGATCAATGCTCAGATAATAAAAATGACAATGACTCAATTCCGACAAATACAAAAAAGGGTAGATCACAATCATTAAGTGCGTTACATGCTGGCAAGGATCCTTCAAGTCCAAGTTGTAAAAAGGATCCAAGAATTCGTCGTCCAATGAATGCATTCATGATTTTTTCAAAACGCCATCGTGCAATGGTCCACCAGCAACATCCGAATCAAGATAATCGTACTGTAAGTAAAATTCTCGGAGAATGGTGGTATGCTTTGAAGTCAGATGAAAAGACAAAATATCATGAACTTGCAAGTGAAGTGAAAGAAGCTCATTTCAAAGCACATCCCGAATGGAAATGGTGCTCGAAAGATCGTCGAAAATCTTCAAGTTCGACAAAAGATTCGCGTGGTCGTATGGATTCATTTGATGGCGCTGATTCATATTCAGATGAAAAAAGTCCAAAGACTCCAGCTGATCATCTTCAGCAACATCAAACGTCAGATGTGATTCCATTAACAATAAATAATTATGAAATTGATACAAATGAGAATAAAAATGATGATGGAAAGACAAATGAGGAAAATAATGAGCAGCAACAGCAACATGAAGCAATGGAAATTGATTTGAAATGTGCTGAAAAAGTAACAGATTCTGATGTTGAATCGAATGCTGAGGATAGAGAAAAAGTGAATAGCTTTAAATTAATTTAAATTTAAAATCATTTTATTTATTTCTTTTACGTATCTAGGGTATTTATCATAAGGATCACAAGTATGGTGATATGACAAGAAAGCCAAAGCCAATCAATCCATTGCATCAAAATGAAACATCATTGTATTCTCCAATGCCAATTTATCCTTATAATAGTCCCAAAAATCCAGTAGGTGTTATGCCATTTCAACCGAAAGGTAAACAATTTCTTTTATTAAATTTATATTTAACTTATGTCACTAAAATTTTTGTGTTTTTATTTAAATAGGTGGTGCATTCCGTTCGATGCCACAGAGTCCAAAGACATGCGGAATAATTCAAAGTAGCACACCAACAATAAAGGCTGAGTTGGATGCAAAATGCTTATCCGCCAATAGTACGAACAACAACACAATATTCAATTTCCCATCGGTACAATCGAGCAGTAATTCAACGAAAGCTGAAAACGATGCAATAAGAAAGAGTGATCAAGTGGCAAATGGCAGTGGCGGTGGTAACACATTATCGAAACCACATGAAGGTAAAAATATGGATGTAACCGTAAACGACAATATAGATGTTAATGTGAATGTTGTTGCATCATGTGCATCATCACAAAATCATGCAAATATTTCAACTTCTTGCTGTCCCTCTATGTCATCATCCTCATCTAATAATAATAATTCTACTAACATTCAATCATCATCAAATAACTCTACTACTTCTACTAATTATTATAATAATAATATAAATGTTATCAGTGTATGTGATAATAGTGATAATAATAGAACTAACGGAAATGGTATCATAATCACAGAAGCGCACGACAGTGCGAATAGTTATTATGATACCATCAAATTGGAAGACAATGGTACAACTGCAATTATTTACGAAACAATTGTGATTGAAAATCCATCATCAGTAACAACGACATCGTCGACGACACAACATGGACAAGAGATTGTGGGTTTTGTGTCGAATAGCAATAGCAATAATAATAATAATACTAATAATAACAACAATAAGTATATTACTAACAAGAACCATATGACCGCAGCCCTAGAAGCTTCCACAACAATTTCCGGTAATATTATTAATGGTGGTGGGGTTTCTAATAGTTGTGGTGGTGGTAGTAGTGGGATTATTGTTCTAACTGGATCATTGAATGATTTGTTGTTAAGTCAAAATGGTCATGTGGTAACTAACACACAGCTACTTTGTCAGAACCAAATCAGTGGTAATGGCAGCAATAACATTAAATGTTTGAGTGATGTTAAGAATCAAATTCAATCAATTGTATTAAATTTAAATTCACAATCATCAGCACCAACGACAGATGCCTCTGGACAGATGACTCTTGGCAATCAGCAGCAATCAATTATGTTAGCCATTAATTCAAATCAACAGGTAATTTTTTAACTTGATTACATCCATTAACGTGTTTTTATTAAATTTATTAATTATTTGTTATAGGATGAGTACGTTATGTATCAGAAGCCACATCAAACAGCTATGAAACAACCATCAGCTTATGTTCAAATTCAAAGTTCAAAAGTACCAACTGTTTATGTTCAGCAAGCTTTTGAATCGACAACACATTCGCTCAAAATCAAAGATGAACCTGAATCACCAACTATTCGCAACAATCTTCCTGCTACACCGAAATCAAACGAAGCACAGTCTACTGATGCTGACGGAAGTGAACATTGTGAGACTGATGAAACATATGCATCTGAAAATAAACAGCAATTTATTCTGGCACCGACACCTGCTCAATTAGGAAAAGCTCCATTACAGAGACGTCAGAATCAGAGTGAGTATTATTAATTAATAATAAATTGAAGTTAAAAAAAACTTAAATGTCACTCTCTAGTAGTAAACACATCGCATTCAAACGTGTCAGACATGACAACATTTATTGACTCAACTGCATCATTAAATGTCGTTCCTTCAGCTTTACCTACACCTACATCAGCTCCTTACGATGATCAGGCACAAATGTCGCCAACAGTCAAAAATAAATCTTATAAGAAGATTAAAACAGATAATATGGATAAGTAAGAAAGAATCTAATTTAGTGTTTAATTAAATTTCTTATGAATTCATACGAAAAAAAAATTTTACAGTGTCTTGAGGCAGGTCGATTTTGAGAAGAAATTTTTAATTCTTCCACAATTTAAGCCAGAGGATTGTCAATCGCCTAGTGCAATTTCAGTGCCATCTTCACCAAGAGTATTTACACAAAGCTACAGAAAGAAACAAAACCAACAGCAGCAACAACAACAGCCGCCACAACAGTCAATCCCAAAAAGTACAGGTATTTTAATAATTACTATCTATTGATTATAAACAATAATCATACTATATAGTTCAAACAGATGATGAACAATCAGATCTAGGAAGTGCAATCTCTTCAGCAACACCATCAGCAGCATCATTTCTTATGGGAAATCGATTCTTTGGTCCAGATTTTAATATTGATCAATTAAGATGTAAGTTTTATTTTGAAAATTGTTTTTAAATATTTTTTGAAACACATTTTCTCTTTAGACTGTGTAAATGCAGTTTTAGCAGCCGAAGATAATTCAGATCGATCACCTAGAACTCCAAAAACACCCTCTCAGAGATCTGATGCAAACGAAAAAGGCCATAGAAAAATTCTCGAAGAGCGAAGACGATTGGTGATGGAGTTGTTTCAACAACATGGAATGTTTCCATCATCACAAGCAACTAACACATTTCAGGTATTTTTCAAAAAATAAAATAAATAAATAGAAATTTATAAATTGATTTTGTATTATATAAATTTCAAATTATCATCTCTAGATTGAGCACAGCAATATATTCCCAAATAAACAAAGTCTTCAATTGAAAATTCGTGAAGTTCGGCAAAAGTATATGGCTCAACCTGGCTTCAATACACAACAGCCATATACACCAAATGAAGCTTTTCAAAATAACAGTAAGTAATGTGATACACGTAAAGTTCTTCAAATAAGTTGTATATTCATGTAATGTTTATTTTCAATATAGCGTCTTCTACAGAACAGTCACAGACTACAGGAGTAACAGCAGCACAGTGATATAATTAAATGTAAACCATTGAATGGAAATGAAAGCCATAATAAGATGACAAAAAATTTATTAAAACCGAAATAAAACTATTTTTCATCAATAAAAATTTACACATTTCATGATGATGGCTTTTCGACGATTAATGCAGGAAAAAAAATTTCCATTTCATTCTTTTGGTAATAAAACATAAAAAAATTCAAAAAGATGTTAAAAATTGTTATTATAAATGTTTTGTAGTGATTTTTTGATTAGTAAACACAATATCTAAATATTATGATATGGGAAAAAATGTTTTCTTCAGCACATTTTATAGAAAACTATCTAAAAAATTTCAATTTATAATATCATACATCCATAACATATAAAAAGTGATTAAAATCTAAAACATAAACGATTAAATTTTTAATGTAATGATAATTTTATCAAGAAGAAAAATGACAAAAGAAACTTTGAACTTTAAAATATTGATAAAAAGCTCTTTGGATCAACCATTTATTTCTTGGGTATGTGGATTAAAAGAACCTATCTGCGTTTTATAATTTACTATAAATAGTATAAAAGAATTCATTAGAAGATAAATGGCTGAGGTTGGAAGAAAAAATGAGACAACAAAAGAATTTAGATTAAAATTAATAATCATCTTTTCTTTATTTTTACTTTTCATAGAAGAATAAAGTAGCGCACATTATTGGCGCAGTATTGTAACATCTGAATATTCCGTATTCTAATATATAAATATTAGTAAATGAAGAAAATTTCACTTTAAAATAAATTTAAAACACACTGACATAAAAAATGCAGTATAAGATGTTAATTACACAATAACTAATATTTTTATAAAAATATATTTTTCGGACAAGAGAGATCAAAAAAGCCTTAACACAGTAAAAATGAAATAAAACAAAATTGTAAAGTAAAAATTAAATTAAATTAAATGTGATTCAAAAAGAAGATGAAAAAGTGAAATGATTTTTAGGATAATTTAAAGAAAACTCTTTATTTAGAATGTGTGAATACATGCATGCAAAAATGGAAAACTTTTGGGCAAATTTTAGGCGAGTTTTGGACGTTATCAATTTTTTTCCATCTCGGTTAAAGTTAAGGCTTTTGAGTCAAAATTTTTCTTCTTTTTTTAATATCAATTTTCTCAATTGTGAGAACACGCAATTTGTGCGATTATATTAAATGCGTATCCTCAATAGCAGTGTAATATTACATGTAGAAGAAATACAATTCACATTTATAATTTTTTCTATTATTTTTTTTCACTTTTATATTATTTTCGTAAATGCATATGTTAAGATACACTGACAAACAAACGTTTTATACAATTTTTTTTTGAAATTTTTTCTTCCATCCAAAATCGGATTTAAAAAAGTTGTGATAAACAATTTGATATGTATAATTTTTTAATTTCCTCTCTTTTAAAATTTAAGTAATTTTTTGTATCTTCCATAATGATTTTTAAAGTTCTTTTTATAGATATATTCTAAGAATCTTTAGTTTTTATTTCTCTTATAAATCAATAATAAAACATACATAAACACTTATTTTCCTGAGTACTCAATTCTCAAAACTCAAGGAATTAATAAGCATATACAAATATATGGTGCCAATATAAGTTTTTTTAACTCATCTTAATCCCTCCCTTTATCTCCCTTTAATTAGTTTTCATTTTCATCCCCATTGATAATGAAAAATACAAATTTAAAACAATTTTTTAAGATAAAAATAATATGAAGTATTCAAGATAATGAAAGGATGAGCGGAAAAAGAATTTTTGTGACGTAGAAATTTTCTTTTGAATTAGTAGTGATAGCGTATTAATTAATAATTACGACGATTACAAAGAAAACTTAAGAAAAAATGTTTTGAATTTAGTTGTATCTTTAATGCTGATTGTTGAATGTGTATAGAAAAACTAGTTATGATGAAAAGTGTGAAAAGAATGAAAAAGTTTTTCTAGATGATTAGAAAATAGTATGGAGAATAAATTCAGTGTATAAGATTAGTCTAAGTTAATTTTGATGATTTCGAGCACATTTTTTTTGTTAAATGAAGAAAAAATAAATTTTTTTAAAAAATTTAAAGATTGTGGTGGAAAGCTTATTATAATAATCAGACACTTTATAAAAAAAAAAAGATTCGCGCAATAAGGAAAATTATTAAGAAAACATTGATTTAAAATAAAAGTAATCATAAAGAAATTTATGTTAGTAGTAAAGTTAAATAAATTCTGAAAAATATAAATTTTTGGTGTTTCATTGCTCAATTTTTGGTTTTTTTATGCATTTATTCAATTGTGGCTTAATAAGAGAGAAATTTGAAAATTTCATTTGCATTCAAGATTTTTAAAAAATTTATTTCTTTATTTAACGTTTTCCAAAAATTTAAAGTATAGGGGAATATAGACCAAAAATTATAATCTTAATCAGTTGTTCAGTTTTGCTCAAAAAATTTTCAGATATCAAAAATTAAAGAAAAAATATTAATGCTAATAATACCTTAATAAAGCAGTTAAAAACAGATTATTAAAGTCATTAAACTAGTTAATGGGAGTGTAAAGAGTGAAAATAAAGAAATAGTAAAAGAATTAAAGTGATTTGAGCAATAGAAAATCAGCAATTTAAATTTCACTAGGATTTTAGTGGAAAGCAAAAAAGTTCAATAAAAATCAGAAGTCGAAAAAAGAGAGAAATACAAATTTCTGAACAAGAAACAACTCTTAAAAGTTTATAATGTCAACTCCAGCCAGAAGACGATTAATGCGAGATTTCAAAAGGTATATTTGATCGATATGTATGATGATTGACTTCAAAATTTCACAAATAAAATATTCCCGTTGCCCTAGAAAAGATGATTTCATTTCTCTTTTGCTTGCTCGTTATTCGTTTATTATTTGCGAGAAAATGTTTATACATCAAGGAATTTGAGAAAATTTGCAAATTTCAGCAAGTTCATTGTTAATGTACTTGAAATTTCTAGAAAAAAAATTTTAATACAAAATGAAAAAAAATATATATGTGATTCATGAATGAAAGAAAGAGTAGTATGGCGATGAGGGGCAATATGATGAAGTAATAAGGAAGAAAGATTTTTTTGAATGATTTTTCTTTTCTTTAAATTGCGTCTCAATATACTCAAAAATATTTCAATCTTCTCACATTTTGCCGCAATATACTAGTGAATTGCTTCAAAATCTTTTTTTCAGACTAATAAAATCAATCCTATCTATCGCTTTTCATAAGTCAAAAAAGAGTGACCATAAATCAATATGATGTTAAACATTGCATGTGACAAAAACTTGTCGTCATTAAAATTAATAATGTTTAATTAAAGAGGAGGAAAAAGAACATACAGGTTCTTTGACCGTTTTATCATTATTGGATTGGATTTTGTGAATGAAATTTTCTTCACAGGGAGAGAGAAAAATCTATAAAAAGGAGAGTATAGTTTACAAGGTCATCATCTGTAACACACGCTCTTTCATTATTAAAAATGAATGTGAAAAAATTCAAGAGAATCTTAAAATAAAATAATAAGTTTTATATTTTTAAAAATTAAATTTTATGCAAAATTTGAATATTAAAGAAATTTTGAAATTTAAAAAAATCATTATGAGTCACCTATATTCACTTAACAACTATTTGTCAGCATTATATATAAACAAATTTCAGCTGACCAGAAATTACTATGTTAGTCTATTATAGCTTGCTATGAAATTAATTTGAATTATTTTAAGTGCGATTATGTTGACCTCTCGTAAGTTTGCATTTTAAAGTTATGTATAAAGTCTGATTTTTGCATTTCTGGTTATTGTTTATCGATTTTTCAACACGTGAGAAATGATTATAGTGAAAAAAACTTCGGAAACTAATAGAAAGTTATATCACTATTACAGTACAATGATTTATTTTTGTTTTTATTTAGACTTCAGGAAGATCCACCTACAGGCGTCTCAGGGGCACCTACTGATAATAATATTATGATATGGAATGCTGTGATTTTCGGTCCTCACGACACACCTTTTGAAGATGGAACATTCAAATTGACGATAGAATTCACTGAAGAATATCCAAATAAACCACCGACTGTACGTTTCGTATCAAAAATGTTTCATCCAAACGTTTATGCTGATGGCGGCATTTGCTTGGATATTTTACAAAATAGATGGAGTCCAACTTATGATGTATCTGCCATATTAACATCTATACAGGTACATTTGAGATGTATTTAAAAAATAATAGATTGAGCTAAATTAACTTTTTTTAAAAATATTTTAGTCGCTTTTGAGTGATCCCAATCCAAACTCACCTGCTAATGCAATGGCAGCTCAGTTGTATAAAGAAAATCGTCGGGAATATGAGAAACGGGTCAAGGCATGTGTGGAACAAAGCTTCATTGATTAGATTCACGCTTATTAAAGATTTGAAATCAAAAATTTTTAATCTAAGATCTTCAATCGACTTCTTGTCTCTACTTACTATTTTTCTCTCATTTATAAAAATCAAAGAAAAAATTCTGTTATACATACGACAGTAACAAAATTTAAAAGATGCAAAAAGTTACTTGATGAGAATGTTAAATTGATTCTATGTCAAAATTTTTTAATTTAAAACACTTAGAATTTAATTTTTTTCTTTTTGATTTTTCTTCATTGCTTTAAAAAGCAAATTATGCTTCATAAAATAAGTTTAAAAGCTATAAAAGTAATTAGACTTTTTTGTTAGCTCTACTATGTGTCCTGTTTTTATTCTGTATCAAAAACATGTAAATCATAATATTAAATAAAATTACAAAAAAACCAATTAGAGAAAAAAATTTAAAGATGAGAATAATATTTGATTGGTGTCGTATCTGTAATAGATTCAAAAAATTGTACCTACGTACATGAAATAATGTTTATGAAAGAAAAATACATATTCTTAAATTATATTGAGAGAGAAAAAAATTCACCAAAATTCCTTTTTTCTTCGCTATATCAAACTAACAAGATAATTTTTCGATGGAGAAATTGTAATAATATTGTGAAACATAAAAGAAAATAAAAGTGAATTAGAATAACATACAAAATAAAATGAATTTCTTTAAAATTAACACTTTTATTTATTCACTAGCCTTTTCTTTCATTTCTTTGAGTAATTTTTCAAGTTCAAAAAGATGAATGTCTTCATGATAGTGATTTGGAAAATGCTTTCTCATAGCATCGCATAAATTAAAGACATACGAAATATTGTCACCTGATGGTCCAACGGCTTTATATATTTGACGAGCAATAGAATTTAAATCATGATCACAATTGTATGAAGAATTACTTTCATTAGCAACATAAACTATAGTTTTCTTTTTCAAGTCTTCATTATTGAGGGGATAAAAAAATGTTTCATAACGTTCATAGCCATTTTTCTCACGAAAATCTAAATGATTAAGTACTTTTACAATCTTGCTATTTGAAATTTTGTATCCCATTCCAAAGACTCTCTCCTTTTCATTTTCGCTCTTTACAAGAGTTACAACTCTGCCGGGAAATTTATTTGTTCCTCGGTGATCAATGCTATTTTGGTAGAAACGTCTTTTAAAGCCTTTTAAAAATCCTGGAACACTACATTCAAATTCAAAATCAGCATTCTTCCACACCTAAAATTTTATTTTATTGTAATGAATCAATCAGGTGTAATTTTCAAAACTTTTAAATTTTTACTAATGATCCATAACCAAATATCCAAAATTCATCATTGTTGTGGGAAATGTTATTAACACTATCCATTCTAGTTAATATAGTCCTCGTCAACAACAAGTTTCGAAACGAAAAAATTTTGAAAACATTTCTTTATATTAGGGCAGGGGAAATTGACTATGAGAAAAATCAAACAATGTCGAATCTATTGAATTTTGACAATTATGCATAAATGACGTCGAATTTTAATATTCGAAAATGAAACAACATCAGCATGATAAATTTGAAAATGTTTAACGATTCAAATCAAATTTTAAAGTCATTTGTACAATACAATTTTTCAAATAAACATACATTTATCATCTTCTCTCGATCATATCGATTATATGCGACATAAAAATTTATATTAAATTTTTTTCTCTTATTCTATTATTTTTAGTCTCTGAAAAAAATTTTAGTTATTAACAGAACAATGATGCTAATCTTTTTAAAAACTCATAATACATCACACATGACAAAACCACACGAATAGCCAAAAAAATAGGTAAGACTTTTTCTTAAGTGTCCTTATTTCTGCAATTTTTAATAATATTTTTAAAATAATTATATAATTATTAAATATTTTGACTAAACAAAAATTTCATAAATTTAATATTAAATCAATAAAATTTTATATTTAAAAAGATACTTTCACAACTGTAATATCTTTTTAAATACGTGTCACACTTCGAATTTCGAAATTTTGGATCATTATTATAGAAATTTACTTGTTTTGATAAAATCGGAAAATTTTAAAGCAAAAAGGTAAATACATAATTTTTAATAAGTAAACTATGTGTAACGATATAACATAACAGTATTTTAATTACTGCTTAAGAGAAAATTGTACTTCAAATTAAAATATAATTTTAGGAAATGGTTAAGATTGGTCTTCAAATTTCTTGTATCTTTGAAAATGTTGAAGAATTAAAAGCAGAACCAAACTATTCATACTTTTTCAAGCTTCGATGCAATAATTGTGGTGAATCAGATGATAAATGGCATTCAATGTGTGAAGAGGAACGAGTTCAAGAAGATACAAGAAACCCTAAAGGATTTAACTTTGTAAGACATTAATTTGTTACACTAAATTAAAATATGATATAAATATGAATTTTTATAGGTAATAAAATGTAAAATGTGTGCAAGAGATAATACTCTCGATATAATAGAACAGTCTACCGGTAACTACTTTCTATTAAAAATCTGAAAATATATTCTTCTAGTACAATTTTCTAGCTTCATATACTGAGGAGGATGCGGGAAAATTTAAAACCATTGTTCAATTAGAATGTCGAGGAATCGAACCAATTGCTTTTGAACCACGTGAAGGATTTATCGTAAAAGCAATTGACAATGGCAATACCTTTGAAAATGTAGAAATCGATGAGAGTGGAGATTGGGCCGATTTTGATGAAAAAAATAATAATAGTGTTGCTATTTCTGAATTCAAATACCAGTTTGTTAAAATTAAGGGAAAATAAATCTTATTTTCTTTTTTGTAAATGTTTATTATAATATGATATAATAAATTTAAAGTTTTTTTTTGTATTTTTTAACTCAATCTTTGAATTCAAAACACTAAAAATTTTAGTGTTGAGCACAAAACACCTAACACTGATAGCAAGTTAGAAAAACCTGAGGCAATATCTTCAGGTTAAAACTTTTTTGGTTTTGATTTTTAGCGCAATTTTAATAATATTACCTTTCAAATTATATTTTCTCTATTATAAAATGTTGACTCAGTACTTTTATATTTCAGTACCACTAAATAATTGAATTTAATTTGATAATACAAAAAGCTTATAATTAAGAGTAAACTATTTATTTAAATTGAAAATATAATTATTTTCATGTATTTAAGCTTAATACAATAAGTTTAGACTGTTTGCATAACATTTTGGTATATTGTGAAAATAACACTTGAAAATTTCAATATCATAAACTACAAAAAAATCCCTTTATACAAAAATATATGTTTATATGTCTCAATTGAGTTGACTTAATTTTTCCATTATGTAATTTACAGATCCTGCTGCTTAATTCATCATGCAAGCGTA
This sequence comes from Polypedilum pembai, assembly GCA_014622435.1. Lineage (NCBI taxonomy): Eukaryota > Metazoa > Arthropoda > Insecta > Diptera > Chironomidae > Polypedilum > Polypedilum pembai. Next base: position 110,758 of record JACWBX010003587.1, read on the forward strand.
CTTTAACACATCGATCAGTAATACATTAAAATCATATTGGTCATACTGTGTAAGTTTTTTTAGAAACAACATATTTCCATTAACTGCTCGCGTGAAGTAAAAAAGAGAGAAAAGTGTTAGTATGAGAGAGCATTTTCCCATTTTCCCTCAGATTCTCAAATGCATAGTGAGAAAGAAGAAAGAAGGAAAAATTTGGGGCATGGAAAAATTTATGCTACGAAACGCTCACAAAGCGAGAAAAAGAGGAACGTTCTGCCTTATTCGGTATATATAAGTTGCGATTACATATCAAATATAGGAGAGAAGTGAAAAACACTTTAAACATGGCGAATCGGAATGAATAAAAAAAGTGTACTAGTGTTTAAATAATAATAAAAGACAACTTTTTCACTCAATCCAATTATTTCATTTGATTTAAAGTTAATAAAATACAAATACACTTAGTGAGTAGCAGTGAAAATTCTAATAAAAGAGAAAATTTCTTGTCGCGCTTGTCTCTTTTTATCAATTGAAAAAAAAACAAAAATGTAAGAGAAAAATCATTCCGGAAAGTGTGAAAAGTTATTTGATTATTAAAATAAGTGAAAATGCATCGAATCAATGCCATTAAATGCATGTCCTTGTGTGTTCAATAAAGCTTCAATATTTAGAGGAAAAATCTGATGTAAATCTCAAAGTGCTTATGTACATTTGACTCTTCTTTTTATCTTTGTGATTATTTACAAAAAGAAATAAATAAAACAAAAATTGGTCAAATGTCTATGAAAAAGAAAGATATTGAAGTGAAAATATATAACTAACAATAATAATTAAAAAGAATTGAAATAAATTTATGCATTCATAACTACTGATAAAATTATATACTAATTTATTCCGATATAATAGAATCTAAATCGCTAGTCATGTTAATCGAAAACGGAACATAACATAAACAGTGCACGAGCACGTATCAATAATAACATTTTGCAATTAGGAGTTTTCCGTTCAGTGTTCGTTTGATTACAATACAAATTACTTGTAGCTATTTAAAAAAATAAAATTGTTATTGTGATAAATGTGATAAGATAAGTCTAGTACAGTTATATATAATAATCAAAAAATGGTTCAAATAGATCTCTAAGATCTAGAGATTTATCGCAAATTCTGCCAATCATATTATGGCCAAACGTACTACATTTAAACATCACAATGAAGAATCATCTGAGAGTGAAGCTGATATCGAACCAGCAAAAATCTTTCATAGAAGATTGTCGACCAATGTCAAATCATCTGTAAGTGTGAAAAATCAGTTGTATAGTATGAAAACTTCAATAATTCTTCTTTGATTATAACTGATCAATGAGTATATCACTTAAAAACGATATTTAACACGAGTTATTAATATCAACATTTTTTTCCTCCACTTAATAATTATTCAAAATACACTTGAGGCACAAATTAATGTATGCATTGACCTAAATAAATAAATAGATATATACATTAAAATTTAAATATTTCTATATAAGTATCTAAGGTGTAACTATATATCATCGCTATTATACACCGCCGTGTGAGCAACACGTTTATGTATTTTTTATGGTTTATTTAATATGTCTAAAATATTATGAGCTCGTAGAACATACAATAGCTATAGTTAGCAATATAATATGATTGCTAGTCGACCCGACTGAAATCATTTTTTCCCTTTTTCCTTTCCATTTTCTTATTTCTTATTCTTTGTATTTTTTTCTTTCTTATATTACACATACATGCAGAAACATATTTTTAAATATGAGAAAACGATAGAGCTAAGGTTAATTATATTATCATATAACGCGAATTCATTTTCTTTCCTTAACGTTGTCTTTTAATTAAAAATTCTGCTAAAAAGTTGACATGCAAGAATTAACAACACAATGGTAACTTTTAATAGAATTTTTGAAAAAAAAATCTTAAAAAATCCCTTTTTTGTTAGATTGAGTGATCTGTAAGAATAATATTATATTTGTATGTAAATTCGTATTTCTTTTTGCATGCAAATTTCAATATTTTATGATTTTCAATGTCTATTTTTTTTACACAATTGAAATAACTATACACGTAATGTTTAGAACACAAAGTGAGCATTTTGTGTGAATAATTTTTATAAAGGACTTTTCTTTCTTTACAAAAGGTTATGCAATTATTTATTTATGATGATGTGTTTCTATGCATAAGATGGAAAGCAAAGAAAAGCTCATATTTGCCCATAAAGTGTGAAACATCGTTCTTTACAAGCTTGTATACATGAACATAAAAGTATAATGTAGAAAAATGAAGTCAATTTATTGACTTTTGATTCATTGTGGAACGATTTTTATCGATACATACGTTCAACAGGGTATGGTCGATGAAGCAAGCGAGACATTAATTAGAAGCACCAAATAGAGAATAGCTCACAACTGGCGCCATACGTTTAAAGTAAAACATTTTTTTATAATTATGTTGATTTTACCTGTTGATAAAATTTTATATAAGCATTTGAATTTATTCTCATTTGTTCATCATAAATATTACCACAAACCACAAGCAAATGAAAGCAAAGTTTTGAAAAAGAATTTTATTTTATCCAATCGAAAATTGTAATATAAACTTTTTTACTCATTTTACAATTTAAAGAAGCTTTTCAAGCACAATGTTTGTTCATGCAAAATAGTATTCATACACAAAACATTTTTAATTTAAACTCAGTAAAAACTTTTTTTGAGAAAGGAATATAGTTCAGTAACAGTAGCAGGCTGTATATTTTTCAATTAGTTTAAACTTTTTGTAAAGGCTTCTACTTCTCTAATGTCCGGCATAAAATGTATCTTTATATATAGAAAAGATGATTTTTACTTTCTACAAAGCTTCAAGGAAAATTATAGACAAAATGTCATAAAAAAGGTCGATGAATATAATGAAAAAAGCGCAACTAAGCGTTTTTGATTTAGGGTAAATGAAAAAATTTTACAAATTTTAATTACTATGTGTATATTTTATTATCAGAGAAAGACTGATATAATATGTAACAATTCTTTATTTTATTTAATCTTATTTTTTTTATTTTCAGGCGGCCATCAAAGAAGGATTTTTGCTCAAACAAACATGGTCCTTTCAACGATGGAAAAGAAGATATTTTAGATTAAGAGGTCATAAATTATATTACGCAAAGACTCCTGACGTAAGTAACCATGAATTCAATCATGCTAGAAACCAATGACACTTTCTCTCATACCTTATACGCATACACTCACTTTGCTCATTCCCGTTGAGAAATGATTGTCATACATTTTTCATATGTTTTTATCACGCTCCACTTGTGAAGGTGTATTATTTTAAGGAGAAATACATTTATTTCTACACATGCACGTGTATGTGTGTAAATAATATATATAGAACAATATTAAAGAGAAAAAAATGAAATTGAGATCTGAATCAGACTCTCATATATGTTTCATCTCATTAGTCAAAAATTCTACTTCTGTATAATCCATTTGTTTTATTTTGTTGAAAGAAAAAACTTCTTTCTGATATATGTAACATATAAAATTTCACTTACTAAAAATAAAAAATGGAATTTTCTGCGATAATAATTAAGAAAATATTAATGTAATTGATACATTCATAAGAGTATTCCCAGTGAGAAATTTAGTCCGGAATTTTCTAATATTTCCTCTGATCCGGACTAAAGTTAGTCCGACGACTGGACTATCCGGCCAAATTTTCATATAAAAAAATTGATATTTTCCGGAATTTTCGAATTTTTTCTAATATTCAGACTTCGACCGCCGTTTTTCGTCTCGTCCGGTCGCCGGACTAAAAAAATTTTAAAAATTTTACTAAAATTTTTAAGTCCGGCTGAAAAAAATATTTCTCACGAAATTATTTCATATTTATAAAAATTTAATAATTTAAATGAAAGTTGATAACTTACTACAGATAATAATTACTAGATTCTCGATTGTTCAATGATTACAAAACCATTAAAGTGACTATTAACAATAAACAAAAATCGATTTAATTGATGCGTAATTCTGATTCATTACTTAGTTATGGGCACTCATATTACCAAAATTGCCTATCCCATATTATCATAATGTTTTTATTGAGAAAATTACGCACTTTTTTATCGGTGCGTATAACTGTTGCGTTGTCTATTGATATTAAAAGCTACGAACCAAAACTAATGATAATTTTCAATCAATAAGACTATGACTACCTTATAAGATAAATCAATAATTTTTGAGAAAAATATTTCTCTTTTTTTCAAAGAATTCTATTTTTGCTATTTTGTAGTATGTTTATGTACTTAACATTGTGCAAGAAAAGTGGGTCGCTAATAAAAAATGATAATAAAGAAAAAAAGTTTTACAACTGTGATGAACATGTTTACGCTTGCAGACAAAGTTGATGATGCTGAAGTCAATTTCCAAGAATAAAATTAAGTAGATTTTTATCCTCATTTCATTCTCTTTACACGAGTATCTTTACATACTTATACAGTGTGTGAAGATGAAAGATGCAACAGTTGTCAATGTTGAGTTATAATGAATTTTTAATTAACATCCATACTGATGAAATTAAGATTGTAATTATTTATGTAGCTATTTATACATGTGCATGCTATTCATTATAACGAGTAAATGAGCGAAAAAGAGACGCATTTCTCGTAAATTACTCTATTAAATCCATAACCATTTATAATAAATTATCGAATACACTTGTAGAATGTTCACAAAATCAATTGAGAAATTTATTTTATAGGGTTAAAATAAATGATTTAATGGCTATTTTCAAAGTTCATGCTTTTATTTTTCTCCTTTTTTCTATACCTATATACTTTATGGAATGTATTTCCTTACAAAAGCTAATGAGTTATAATAGGCAAGTAATAAAAAAATAAAACGATAAACAACCAATTAAATTAAAATACATTCTGACACTTTATAAATTATAAATATGTTGTATAGTATATTATTTAATATTTTTCTTTTAAACTTTATTTAAACAAGAGTAAGCAAATAAATTTTTGTGACCCATATTTCACCATTAAAAAATGACAAAAGACAAGAGTAAGAAAATATATTAGAAGAAAAACAATGGCAATTTCTCTCTCAGATTCTCTCTCCTTCCATTTCTCTCGTTCAACAGTCAATTCATGTACCGAACGGAGTACATAAATGAAATTTTTCTTATAACATGCTTCGTTGTAAATAACAATTACACACCTGTTCTGTGTGTAACCACATTGTAAGCTCTTTAACGAGAAACTTTTTCTCTCGCTACTCTCTTTCTCTCTTATTTTCTCTCGTGCTCAGCATGTAGCACATGGTTTAGTTTTTCCAACAGGTTCTATACGAAATCATTTCCAGTTACTGCAATGCATTTTCTCTTCGTAAACACGAGGCGATAAGAAAAAAAAATGTGCTCAAACTTTCCAATGCTCCTCTCATTTTCGGCATAGCTTATTTCTCTCGCAAAAGAGCCCCCAGAAGCGAAATATAATCAAAATCAGGACGAGCTTTCAATGCTTCGTTCAGTTAACTTGTAACCATCGTTGAGCGTTGACGCAAGTAGAAACGATAAGCAGAATAATTTGAAGAAAAAATTTAAATAAGAACTGAAAAGTATAAAGCTGAATTGAGTTTTTATGTTTGTGTGTTTGTAATAATTGTGCTAGTAGATTTGATGATCGTAAGCCAAGTGTGAGGGTTGAAAAAGTAGAAAATATAAGTAAAAGTAGTTGTGTTTACATTATATTTTTTCTTCATGTTGGTTCAAATAATTAGAGTACTGCACAGTGTGTAGATTACTATTAAATATTTGTACTTTGGACGGGTTCCAAAGTTGATGTTTTTTCCGAAATAATTATTACAATTACATCAGAAGCAATATTAAGTGTTTTCAAAAACTGAATTAAACATTTGTAGTGATCAATACATATTTATACGATTGAAGTAAAATCACGGTCATTTAGTGGAAAAATAAGTGAAAAATTATACTAAAATAAAAATAATCCTACTCTTGCATTCGTGAGCGAGTGAGAATTAGAGGGACAGAAAAGCATTCAACATAATTCCATGAATATTTCATCGCATTTCGCATCCTTGACGAAGCGAAGAAACTTTACATAAAATAAACTTTTTTCTTTCTCTAAGCTAGCGAGTGAAAGAAATCCAATTACCAGACACAATCATATTGTAATAAAAGTGAGCAAGCAAAAGAGAAAAAAGGAGAGAGAGAGTAAGAAACGTAAGAAAGAAGAAGAGAGAGATAAGATAAATAAGACAAGCAAAGCGCTTCATTTGAAGAAAAAATTTCTCATTTGCTGCCCCTTTATGTTGATAAGGTAAGGCTTTTGTTATTTTTTCTTTCATCTTATTGCCTGCTTATGCCCTCAAGTGAGCTTCTGTATATGATTTTGCTTTACATGTGCCGCACGCACAAAATATAGTCTAGTGTGATGATGATGAATACCTCTTACATACTCGAAACATGCAAGAACATAAAAACGCTTGAATAAAAAGAAAATTGTTGTTCTTAAAGATATATCTTTTTTCTGAAAAGGTTTCATTATTTTCTATTTACTACTAAGGTAGTGCTGACTGTTATAATTGAATATTATCTATGTTTACGAGTCTTCTGAGATATTTATGTTGATATTTTTTATCAAAAAAAGAATTAAAAAAATTCTTACATTTACCGCCTGTATTCGAATATTTTCAAATAAATTTTTACTATGCAAACGTCTCTTCAATATCACAAACAAAAACGATTCTCTTTTTGTTTTAAGACTATGTCTCCTATTTTCATCAAACGAAAAAAAATAAACAATAAATATTCAAATGCAAACAGAAAGCGAACGTAAGCGTAAGCGTGAGAAAGTGAAAAAAGTCTATGATAAGAAAAACAAGGAAAACGACTTCGTGACTAGACATGCTACTGTCATAGAATATATACTACAAGAAAATGCTTTTTTTCTTTTTCGTACTGCCGTAAGTGGTTGACTGCTCCAGCGTAAAACAAGTATGACACAGAAAATGAATAATTTTTGGGTTGAGAATATTATTTTTTTATAGTACAATGTAAGCCTCAATGTAACGTTCAACTTCTGCAAATTTTATACATTTCTTTTACTCCTTCCTTTTACTGTTGTTCTGATGTTGCATTGAAAAAAAAATCTCATTCATTCTTTCTCGCTTTCGTTTTGTAGCATACAAGGCATAAAAAATTTGGGTCACAAGCTTTAATGTTGATGTATAAAATATACATGATATGAGAGGGGAGAAGGATCCCATTTTCTTTTTACTTTTATTCTCTTCCCGTTTCCTTTCATTATGTTTGTTTGCTCAAATTGGAAACTTTAATTTCCTCTCGTATCCTTCTGACATCTACTTTTTTCTTTATAAAAAAGGAACTTTTTTAATCGATTTTTGATTGAAAGAAAGTGAATTTGAAGACTGATAGAAGAGCAAGTAAAGAAAATTTTTCAAACAATGAAAACTTTCTTTTTATATCAATGGACAAAAAAGTTTCTATTGGACCGAAATATGAATTTTTTACCAAGGTTGCACCGTTTTACTCTAATGATAATAGAGCATAATTTCAGCTGTATTAAACAAAACTGTATATATTGGAAATAATTTTTTTGATTACGAAAAATTTCATATATCACATGTTAAAAGTTTGAATTTCTAAAATCATTGTAATTTTAGATGAAAATTTTGTGTAAAATATAAACCTAATAATATTAAATGTATAGAATTCTTTACTTGCTTTCACTCATTATTTCTTTATTTATAAAATTAAATCAAATTTTGAATTGATAATTAAAAGTTGATGCAACTAAGATTGCATTGATTTAAATTAAAAGTATCTATTTTTACTACAAAAGCATGAAAAATTTTAAATAATTAATTTATAAGATAGTGAAAGTTCCCTAAGAAGGAATGTCTAAAATGTGTTATATAATAAAGAAAGCAAAAACGATGTTTATGCAAAATGTCAGTTTCGTAATAAAATTACATTAGCTCGTATAATGCCGTATTTCGTCCATTATCTTGTCATCATCATCGTCAGAAGCGTGAGAAATTGCAAATCATTATTTAGAGATAGTGAAGGTAGGTGCTATTGTGGTAAAGGGAAGAGAATCTCAAGGGAAATTTTCTTCACCTTTGTAGTAGTCGTCATCATTATTATTATTATTAAGTAGGTACTGAATAAAAAAAATTAAATCCTTGAAAATTCAATTTCACTTTATTCACTTTATTCTTAGCTGCAAGCTAAGATACGAACGATAGAATGTGAACGAAGCATTAAATGAGAATCCACATGAGAATTTCTGTCAACGGTTTGAAGGAGGAGAAGAAGTAAATTGTTAGAGCAAAATATATGCTGAGATGAGTGGAAAAAAAGAAATAATATAATGCGTACGGTTTCTTAGTAATATCTACGCATGAAAAGATTTCTATTGGAATGAAACTCCTTACAACCTTCATTTTTTGCAATTCAGGTCCTTAAGAAATGAGAACCACAGAAAAATGTTGTGGTTGATGATACTAGTGGAAATATTTTTTATTTAGTTAGGAATTTTAGGGCAGATTATCATTGTTATTTTTGTTACCTATTATTTACAAATAAATGTGTAGATAATAAAAATTGCGTTGACAACATTTTCATTCATCCAATCTCTTATGTATGAATCTCTTTTCAACAATATTTATAAAAGGGACCCAACTTAAGGCTAATCGAGAACAAAAAAGGAAAATTGTACGGATAAAATTTACCAATTACTATAAGAGATTTTCATATGATCACTCAATTGTAAAATAGAAAATAATAAATAACTCTTTTTTATAGACGAAAATATATTTTGAAGGACATTGAATTTCGTATTCAATACCAAATGAAATTGCCATGTGAATTAACATTTATATCAAATAATGACAAAAGTTCATATTTATTTTTTTATATCGACAACCTTCTTGTGACATCTTGTAAATAATCAACATTCGTTACTGTGAAATAATTAAATAAACTAACGCTTGAAAGAATCACTCAATGAAGCTATCGCTAACTGAAAATATTTTGGTTACGCAACCTTTCTCTCGATCTAATTAGTAGATAAATGAGACTCGTTAACACTACAAATGCTTTTAATGAATATCACTTAAATAGTATCAATTTGCTTAACCAACAAGAGAGTGAGAGCTTTTTATTTTCCACATCCGCTGTGTTGGAAAGGCAATTAATGTCATATTACTGAAATTGAATGAATTTTTCATCACACAACTGTCATATTTTGTATCTGAATCCAATTTTCATTCACGAAGTTTTTGATGTCCCGCAGCAACATGCTTACTTGTCAGGTAGCTTATACGTCTATGTCACTTAAATTGAAATTTCATTTCACTTCAAAATGGCCAAACTTGAAAGATGAAAAAAATTCATACGTGTCAATCTGCTATATTCATAACTGGAAGTTTTTGAATATATTGAAATGACATTTAGCACTCATTCAAATTGCTATCCAAATACCTTACACATTTCAAATAATAAATTGAGAAATCAAAATTCTTCTAACAAACAATGACACATTTATTTCATAAATTTCTAAGAAATATTCTCTCAATATTGTACGTAATGTGTGAATAATAAATAATTTGTATTTAAGAAAATATTTGCAATATAAAATTAGAAATTAAAATTTAGATTTCATTTCATCGAAACACAAAGCTTCTTATAGCAATTATCGTGACACAACATTTAGCTACATAATGCAAAAGGATCACATTTTCACTTTTACTCGTAATTTCAGTTTTTTCTCGTATACAAATGTCAATATGCGTGCTATTATCTTCTTATTTCGAATAACGTAATATTTATGCTCACCTTACTGTTTATATAGCATAAAATTTATCATATAACTTTTCCCAGTACTATGAGTTAGTAAAAAAGAGTGTGGCCTAATTTCATGCAATAAATATTTGAAGAGTTTGTGATGTGCGATAAATGCAGTCGTTTACTTCCTACGGGAAGTGTCTGACATACTTTACGGATTTTGATGAATAATTTAGCATGGATATACATTTTCGGATGCTTCTATTGAAATTAAATAGCCTGGTACAACAAACGAGCATGACAAGTAAGTACTTTCGGCTCGAGGCATGTACAAAAATGTAAAACCATAAAAATAAAATGGGACACGTTAAAAAATTTAGTAATATTAACCGTCAGTGACGTCTTAATAACGCATTTTCTTATTGCAGATCAGTATTTTGTTGTAAAACTTAAACCAAGGGGAAAATAACTCTGACGGAAGATTTTTAAATTTCGTTATTTTTTCGTCATTTTCGTCGTTTTCGTCACTGTTTGTAAACAAACATTTTGTAAAGAAAATTGAATTTAAACGAGTTTCCCAGCCCTTATACCACTTAGATTACATTAATATAACACTAAAGAATTGTTCTGAATACATTAGAAGAGTCAAAATGTTGAAATTGCAGAGAAAATTTGAACAAATTTTTTGGTCATTTTTCGCTATTTTTCTTTATTGTTTGTAAACAAAAATCTTGTAAAAAATTCTTTCACAAAATTGAATTTAAACAAGTTTTCCGGCTCCTATACTACTAGGAATACATTAATATGTCACTAAAGA
>JACWBX010003588.1:0-14665 GCA_014622435.1 Polypedilum pembai
CTTCTTTGCTACTCTATATTTAATAATTTTACTTATATACACATGCATTCATTCTTTTTCACTTTTCATATACTGCTTATATGCGATCTATTATGATTATTGATGATGATGATATTCTTGCATGCATTTTCATCATCATATGATATTAGATGGAAGATGGAAATAGATAGATTGATATATAATGTAAAGTAAGTGCTTCACTGAGTATATTATTCGATAAACGATATGCGATGATATTGATTCTGATGCTGCTTTTATTCTCTATTGAAAATATATCGAATGACATTATTCTGGTGAATAAATATCAAGGGGAAAAAAACTTTAATCAATAATATCAAAGATTTTGTACTAAAATTGAATCGCTTTCAACTTAATATTTGAGCTGGTTCGTAGCCAGAAGTCAAACGGCTATTGTAGCCAAAATCTACTGTAAATAATAGCCAAAAGCTACAAAGTAGATTCTACTTTTACAATTCTAGCTTAAATTTGATGATTTTTTAAAGTAAATGCTATCAGCAGCAATAAGTTTAGCTGATAAGGGTTTAAGTTAGCAATCAGCTAGATTTTAGGATGTCTACTGATAGCTTAGTCGTAAGAGGATTTGACCAGCAAACAGAAGAGGCAGATTCATTTCCTATTCAGTTTAGACGTGTCACAGTGTCTCTTTTTCTGTTTATCTGACAGTTAATTTTAAAATTTTCAAAATAAAATTTAACGTTCTTTTAAAATTTAAATTTCTATTGCTTACATTTTGAAAAATTTTCAAAATTGAAATTTAAACACAAAATTATTGAATTTTAAAGCAGTCGAATGAGAAATTTATTACTAATAATGATTCATTGATTAATAAACTACTTTTTAGTCTAAACAGAAAATTTTTAACTGATTTATTTAATGTTTATTTTTAAAACTTTTGAAATAAAAACTTAACGTTCTTTTAAAATTTGAATTTCTATTGTTTACATTTTGAGTATTGATATGTTTGTCCTAATAGAATCAAATTTTAGAGCCCTAAAATGAAACTTAAAAGAACATTTCAGCCTTTTATTCTACCTTGAATTGAACTGTAGTACTTTTCGAAGCATTTGAGCAAGTTCATTATGTGAAATTCATAAATTTTTCTGTCACTAGGCTCAAGGCAATAAATGAGATTGATGTGATATTAGTCATACATCACATACAATGAATGTCAGTGTGTTTTTGATATGTTTGTGCGTACATGCATGTTTTATATATCCTCCTTCTCATTAGCAATCACGAGAAAATGTAATCTATCACATGAAGGAAAAAAAGGGAATAAGGGAGGATCAAAAATGCTTCAGAAGTGAAATTTTTTCTCTTCAGCTGTTGTCAAATCAACTCTAATTGACTTAAATTTTTTTTCTCTTCTATTTCGCCTTAAGATTAATCCACCCACAAGAAGAAAAAAAAATGTCATCGTCACATCCCAAATGGCACATAAAGCATCACTCGAAAAAGAGATTAAAGAATTTTGGGAATTTTCCAGCTGTAGAGAAGAAAAATATAATTTATATGATTTGATATTGCAACAAAATAATTCTCTAATTGCCCCTTTTAACAATCATTTCAACATTTGATTCTGTCACGAACAGACGTTTCTATAATTTTTCACTGACTACCAGTAATAAGAAGAAGAATATTAAAAATATTTGAAAATGCTGAAGGGGGAGAAGAGAAAAAAGATTGAAGACATGAGAAAATTGTTCTAATTATTAAATATACACTTTATTACTAACAGTAGAGAGTCGAAAGATGAGAAAAACTCATAAAATCCATCTGCTAAGCAACAACAACCGAGAAATGAGAAAATTTATAGCAAGAATTCATAAAGCACACGCAAAGCGAGATTCTCAAAGATAAATTCGTGCCGAGATCGACTTTTTATGAAAAAAAAAAAATTTATAATTTATAGATGATGTTTTTACTTTCATTTTCTAAATTATGAGTGCGAGCAGATATCTCATCATTTTCTACGAGAATTGAGTTTATTTTGGATTCCGGGGGCAATAAAACGATGATAAATTCATTAACTGCTTGATCTTTTCATATCTCAATTATTACATACACACATCGGCACTAGCCGTAGACACGAAAAGGCAATGAAGATGTTGAGGAGGAGTTGAATGAAATCGATTTCGAGTTCGTTTAAAAAAAGGGAAAATTGCTTAGTACTAAATCATCCGAACCTTGGGTCAAAAGCAATTTTTTCAATTCTTCGTGGTTTGCTCTCATTTTGGTTTTTTTTTGCTTCCTCGAGGCAGCACTTAAATTTTCTCTCTTTCTCTCATTTCACCCAAGAGTGAATTTTTCATTTCGCTACAAGCTGGAATTGACGTAATTTACTGATCTTTTACTTTAATTTCCTCGAGAATATATATTTATACACGTACAACATTGAGAGAAAAGAAAAAATTTCTAAAAATATATATTTCGGTAATAAATTTCTCCTACTGGAATTATCACAAAAGTTTTCATCTTATTGCTTCTACTGAGAAGAGAAATTTCTTCAAAATGATAAATCATTTAGATCTATTTCTTCTTTTTCTTTTTATTTCAATTATTTCAAGTGTTAGTTTTCCAAAATTTAAATTGTTTTACTGACCGATAAAGAGAAAGAAATAAGATAAGAATAATTGTAGTTTTTGGATTTTTATGATTTTTGACAAGTAGAATTATTGCTGGTTCACAAAATACGTAAATAAATGCTTGTTTGTTTCCTAATCCTATCTTTACAGACAACAGTGATCAAAATATCTGTCTCTCTACAAACCAGAGCCCGAAAAATTTTATGCTAAGTCGATTAAATTCAGTAGACTTACGTATGAGTTTTTTGTCGACTTCTGACTCTGCTACAAACCTATGGCGAAATTAAACGATTTCAATCAACGACTAGATACGTAATTTAATTGTTTTTGAATAAAGCTACTTTGAGTGTCTTTATCTTATTGCAAGGCTTTGTAGTTTCCTTCAGAGAACCTATCACTGTCTTAGAAAATGCAGTTTAATAAAAAAGTATTAATGAAACTAATTCCTAGGCTAAGACACTCAAAAAAAGATCATGAAAGTTCACAAAAGATCATTTTAGATCATATAGGATTATAAAAGAACATTCGGGATGATCGAGTGTCCTCGCCTGGACTTATTCAAGTAAAATTTTTTATTACTTTATTAAACAGTAACATTAAAACAGTTGTTTTCAACAGTCAGTAAAACAGCAAACAACTGTTTTCGAATTAAAATTACTTTTAAAATTTTTTGAAACAATTTTTGGAAGTTTCAATATTAGTGACATTATATATTCAATATAATTAGCAAAATTTCTTTTTTGACCGACTTTGACTTGACTGTGTAAATTTAAAGGTTTTGTATTAGCAGCAAAGAAAAATAACTCTTTTAAAAGAATTTATTCTTTCACAAAAATTATTTGAATTTCAATGTTTTTGCTATCAAAAGTTCTTTCCCATCTTGTCCTCATTTTTAAATTAAAGAATTTCTTTCTCTTTCACGTTCATTCATTCATGTTTAAGTGTGAAAAAGTACATTAGAAGCCAAAAAAGAAGGAAAATATATTAGCTTCACGGAACTTAATGGAAAAAATTTTTTTTCTCTTTTATATCCTCACTTTAGTGTGTACTTCAGTGCCTGCACTCGTTCGCATAAAGAACGTTGAAAATTTATTTATTACATTTAATAACAAACACTGTACAAGAGCCATTTCTCTATGTGTTTATAGTATATTGTGCACGCGGAAACTTCTCCTTCTTCTATGTGCAATAGTCATATATTATCATCGTCTATGGTTGTCGAGAGTAGTTTAAGAGAGCGAAAAAAAAGAAAGAATTCAAACTGAGAGAGCGAAAGAGCAAGAAAAAATAGTTTTTCAACTAAAAGTAAACATTAAAATTATGACTAGACGGTAGTTATGGGTGCTTGTAGTAGCAATAGTTGGGCGAGAAGAAATTTCATTATTTATGCTCTTTTAGCGAGTGAAATATATTAAAAATTCCTACCTTTCCGCTGAGTATGTTACGAGCTGCAGCAAGTTCGTTTGGCGGCACAATGCTCTTGTCTGTTCCGAGTGTTTTGACGACACTCGACACGGGCGATGGCTCCGAAAGTCCATATGTGTTCTCTGCACGAACTAAAAAGATGTATGATGTGCCGGGCCTGAGGTCGGTAATCTGTTGAAGAACAATGCATTAGTGCAAGTCAAAACACAACATGGGGTAAGACAAATTGCATCTCATGTTCAAACTACAAATTTTTTTAATTGTGCACATGCAGATTATTACGCTTTGATTGCAAGACAATTCTCCATAGCTCATTAACTCGCTGTTTTTGCTATGCCGATTGTTGTTGCCCCCACAGCGGCATATTCGCATAATGAATTGCCTTCTATTTATTTTCCTTCTCAATCCATCTATCTATCTAGCCTCAACAACAACAACAATTTTTCTCATTATAAAATGAAACGCAATTTAGCATTTAAGTGCTAATAAAAATGAAATGTAGATGAATTTAAAGACCGCAAGATCTTTGTTGCTCTGCTGTTATTTAAATTCAAGTAGGAGATACGCATAAATAGCAATTCATTTAAGCATTAACAATTAATTAAATGTGGAAATGATAAATTTTACATTTATTTTTCATTTGTGGTTAAAGAAATTTAAAGAATTGATTTTAATGTTTCAAAATAAATAAGAAATTTGAACTTCATCAAACAAAAATAATTTTTAGTAAAGAGACAGACAAACGAATAAAATTTATCTTTTTATTCATATAGAAAGGAAAATATGTTAAAACAAAAATAATTTTGAAACTTTTCATATAAATTTTTGGTTTTTATTTGAATTTTCAATGATAACTTTGTTTTAACTATTTAATGTTGAAAATTTATTAAAAATTTTGTAACAATGAACCATAAATTGAAATTTTAAAATTATAAAGAAAATTTTATATGAAAAATCAAATCTTGTTTAATCTGAAAAAAACTACTTCATTTTGAAATTTTGCTGTGCATTACTTTTTATTAATTTTTTTTGCAAATTCCAAAAACGTTTTTTGATTAGGTAAAATGTCAACTAAAGAAAGTAAATAATAAACAGAGCCCGAAATCGTCGGATGAGTAAGTAAACTCATGAGTAAATTTACTTAAGTAATTCATATATTTTTACTCAAGTAAATTTACTCATAAATTACTCATGAATTTTCACTCAAACAATTTTACTCATTATTTACTTGAGAAATTTTTACGCGTCTTAATTTAGGATAAAGGCTTATGACTTTAGCCATCTGTTATGAATTAAATTTTGCTTCAAGTCACTGCCATCATGTTATAAATCGCTTAACCGATTATTGCGTAACAATTAAACAAAGTTATTTTCTGACTTATTTTTTCCCCTCAATTACAAGAGCCAGTGTTTTTATTTAAGAGAAGACGATAGGTCTTAGTGCTTAACCAGCAATTTATAAAAATATTTTTGACAAAATAGCGCTATGCTAACTTTGACTAGTCCAGAAAATAACTTTGTTTTATTGTTACGCAATAATCGGTTATGCGATTTAAAACATGGTGGCAGTGAGTAGAAGCAAAACTTTATTCAAAACAGATGGCTAAAGTCATGAGCCTTTATCCTAAATTAAGACGAGTAAAAATTTCTCAAGTAAATAATGAGTAAAATTGTTTGAGTAAATTTTTATAAGTAACTTATGAGTAATTTTGTTTAAGTAAATTTTCATGAGTAAGTCGTGAGTAAATTTACTTGTGTAACAAAATTTACTTACTCATTGAGTAAGTTATGCGACGATTTCGGGCTCTGATAATAAATTGCTCGATTTTAGTTAATTTTTATTTGAAAATTAAACTAATTAAAAGTTTAGTTGAAAAATTGGCTTGAAAAATTTTGTTTGTTTCTTTTGTTGACTTTTAGTTAATTTCGACTAAATTTCAAAACGGTTTCGGACTCTGTTTTCTTTAAATAAATTTCAACTTTTAAAACATAAAATACAATAAATTACTTCAACATGAAATAAAAGAAATCCAATTACATTAAAAATCATTTCCACTCAATTTGCAATGGTAAAATAATAAAAGAAAATCAACTTTTATGTTTATCATGTCTATTAAATTGCTTGCAGTCATAAAAATCATTATTAACAGCGAGAACTATTAAAAGCAGTAATCTTATAGTCCACTAAAACTCATTTATATTGTTTTGCAATTATTCTTTCTGTTTAAATGAAGCAAATGATGTAATTGAAAGAAATGGCTACTGAATGGAGAGATAAATATGTTACATACAAAAAAATGATAATAAATGTTGGAGATAATCATAAAAATGAGCAAGGGAGCGCATGCACATATGTCCTCTGCAGTGAACACTCTCAAGTCGTTATTTATTGACAATTTTTGCATTGTAGTAGCTTATAGAGCATAATAGACATCCAAAGCCATAAAAGACGATAAATATCAATTAGCACATTCAATGCCAACAAGTAGGAGAGCGACAGAATGCAAAGTAATGTCGTCTCGTTGTTTACAGTTCTAAATTATAAAATTTTATGCGCGATAAACATTAAAAGAGCATAACGAGTGCAAAATATACATGCAAGAAAGAGAATGTACTCAACATACCGTGACAATATTGCTGGGCACTCTCTGTGCCGCTGTTATCCAGCCAGTTTGCAAATCGGAACTAAAATACTCGACAGAATATCCGATAAAGGCTGTCGTACCGCTTTGCTTCGATTGCACTTTATTCCACGTCAGTGTTACGCTCGTAGCTGTCACATTTACTAGTTTCGGTTCACTTGGCGATGACGGTAGCATACTAATATCAGGTGCACGATGCAAAGCGCTTGTAGAGCTCTTTTCAACCTGTATGAATAAAATATGCAATAGTCAGAAAATTCTCATTAATTTCTCAAAAAAACTCACCGTCAGCGAAGCACTCCATGATGTTTCTCCACTCTCTGATGTTGCTGTACAAGTGTACACGCCAGAATCTTCCAAATGCAAATCTATAAGCAAAAGATAAAAATATCATTAGAATTTTTGGCCTTTTCCTTGCTTCCCATTATGAATTATTATCATCTAATATTTGTATAATATCAAAAAAGTAAACCCCCAATTATGCTGCTTCATGTTCGCCCTCGAGACTCTTGTGGAATTTTTGAATTTTTCTCTCTTTTTGAATAAATGGTTAGAGAGGGCTTATTATCAAAAGAAAGCTATCACAAAGGAATATTAATATTTTAATACTTTTAGCTTTTTTTACTTGGAAAATTTTCTTACCACTTTGTCTGAGATTTGAAATTTAGTATTAAAAAGATTTAAGTTAAAAATTTGTTAATGTTGTATAAAAATTGTTATGAATTACTTAAAATGTTATTGAAAATTCTGTTTTGGAATCTTGATATATAACAATAATTTTTTAATGATTACATCGATAAACTTTTTTTTTTCTTATTCCATACATTTTCATATTTTAAAGGCTGCGATGACTTATTTTTGAGTGTTTTTCTCATCCTTTTTAATGGAAGCTTCATTCAAAATTAAAATTTTTACAAGAAGGTTTTACTCATAAACAACTTCATCAAGCATTCAAAAATGCGTTTTAAATATTTTCTCATCTTTAAAAACTTCTTTTCTTTTCCTTCATACTCAATTTTATTCAAATTGCTTCTGCCTTCCATCTCCATCATCTTTCATATTTTTCTTATTCTCAATACATATTTAAGAGAGGCAATTTTGATGAGAGAAAAAATAACATGAAGAAGATAAGGAAAAGAAAGCAAAAATCTCATTGAAAAATTTATTAGTCTTGTAAGGGAGAGCAAAAAAGAAAGTTTTCCAATAAAGTTTTTCATCAAAGAAAAACTGCAAAAGCGTAGAAATTAATTTATTCAACTACATAAAGAAGGAGGAGTAAAGAGAAAAAGTGAAGTGATGAAATTTATATTCAATCAAGAAATTAATTTTGATTATTCATCAATTCATCATCATCATGTTAGAATTCTTTTGAAAATAATTCCAAGTATCGACTGGCATAGAAAAAAAAAATTAATTTCACAGCATGAAAACGAAATATTCAACAATAGAAATATTATGCAGGAAATATGGGAGGAAAAATTAACTTTTTGCATATATACACATATACGAGTTCTGACTCTTATGCTCGGTGGGTTGCATGGTATGATGGATAATGAATAGGAAATGGCAAATGGCATGAATTCTTCTGCTTCTTTTATTATGATTCTTTTTTAAAATGAAAAGGAAGTTTTTGGTTCTCGTTTTTGTATTTTATGAGTGATGTTAATACGTTTTTGATTGGGTATAATTTATCAAAAAGTAATTTTTTAATTTTTGAAGAATCGTTTTTTGATTTTTATGTTGAGTTAACAGATCATGTTAAAGAATAAATTTAAAAATTTGTAATTATATTTAGTATTGAAGTTTTCGAATCTTGTCTTAATATTATTAATAAAAGCGTATATAGCTGTGTTTGTAGATTTCTTTTTTCTCATAAAATTTTTTTTTTCATATTCTTTTAAAAATATGCAAAGAACAATCCATCAACACATACTTCAATCTCAACAACAACAAAATCTCTTTTATAAAGCCGAAAAAAATTCAAAATTACAGCAATAATGAATTTAAAAAATAAAATCCTTAAAATGAAAAGGCACTCAACAAAATTGGATTTTTCATTCCTCAGTCTTTATGAAATCATAAAAAAATATCTCAATTTTCTTCCCCTTTTTTTTAGATTTGTTTGACTTCCTCTCTTGTTTTTTGCCTTTTCTTCTTCATCATCATCATTGTCGATATTGTGACGAGAGAAGGAGGATGTTGATGAGAGGCTGCCACACAGAATGAAGAGAAAATTGAATAAAGAAAATTAAAATGCAATTTGCAAAAAATTTAAAAAAAGAAGAGTGAAAAAAATCTCTTCAACAATTTTAATGGCATCATCTCAAGCAGCGCATTATGAAACTTCATTGTTGATTCACTTCTTGGAAAAAATTCAATTTATGTTCTCTTTAAATGAATCAGGGATTTAATTTTTATGCAATTTTGCATTCTGTTGAACAAAAACAGCTGAGAAAGATTAAAATTGATTTAAATTTTAAATGACCGTTATTTTTAAGTGAAATTTTCGATTACAAATTTTTGAAGTTTAAATCAAATCTTGACAAAATAAATTAAATTTTCTTTTTGAATTAGAATTTTATTAACCATTTATAGAGATAAAAAATTTCTGAGAATATATTTCAAGTTGTTATGGGAAAACAAAGACAAGCATACTTTCAGTATGCGATGATAATGAACATCATCAGAGGAGAAAAATGATCTTAAAGAATTAATTACATTACTTAATGTATTTTCACTCTGACTTCCTCTTTTATTTCACTTTCCCCAACAGACAACGCAAAACTATACACAAGTTAAAAGCTTCTGTGTATCTCAATTTTTTAATTAAAAACAACAAAAATGAATTTCAACACAAGTCGAGAAAGAAAGAGAGAGCAATTATAAGCAAAGTCATTATCTGGTAGCATTTAAGAATAAGCTGAAACATTAATTTAATTTGAAATCACGATATCCATTTTGTGTTGTTATTGTGAGAAGTTGAAAAGTTCACTGCACGTTAAATCTAATTGATTGGCTTCACATTTTCATCGATGGCGAGCACTTTATGTCATAATAATAATACAAGTGAAAACAAGCCGCTGCTTCGATATTGACAGCATGTGTGAGTGAAAGATCGATTAAAAACCAATAACATCGACTTTCAATGCCATTAAAAAGGATTATGACGCAATTTCGCTCTCACTTCAATCAATTTCATCCAACGACAGAGCGTTAACAGTTCCATCAATTTTCATTACCATATATGTGCATTCATGGCTGTCTGCGATGTTTATGATGATTGAGAAATGTCACGCTCTTAAATTATTCGTATGGGAGTCATTTTAAGGAACTTTTCTTTGCATCTAGACACTAAATCTTGATTACTATGCAACATTGAAATGAAAATGAGGGGAAAATTTTCTAAAGTTTTTGTCTGCAACACATTTGAAATGGAAAAGTTTTATTTTATGACAAAGAAGCTGCACAAACTATGAAGCGTATTTCATTGCAATAAGGCGGTAAAGTTTGCACTCAAAAAGTAAAGTTTCTTACACAATATAAGCACAAGTTATGTTAAGAAGCATAAAGAGTGCATGAAATTTTAATATGTGTAAGATTGAATGGATTGAAAATAAATATAATAAATTATTTACCAAAAATTAAAATTTAAAATTGAAAATTATAAATTAAACTTCAAAAGTCTGCTTTCGAAACTTGAATGTTCTTCAGAAGATAATTTAGATATTTTTTACTAATTTTTTTTCAATCCGTTCAACATTTTCACCACACAAGAAGCTCTTACAATAATCCTTCCGCTCTAAACCTTCCTTACTGTCTCCTTTTTTTTCTCATTCACTGCATCAAAAAAAGTAAACATTTCTCCTTTCTCATCTTTAAAAAGAACTTTAGCGGAAAAGAACGAGAAAAAAAACTTTTCTTTACATTGCTGCTGCTGCTGCTGTTGCTGGTAATAAAAATGCAATAATATGTTATCATGCTTTCTTATCTCTTTCATTCATTCAAATTATAAACATTTTTATTTAGTCACATAAGAAATAATAATTATCATAAGATCACAAGGTGTTGCTTTGTGAAATTTTTTAACCGCAGCTTTTAATGCAATTGTTGAAACAATGTGCAGCTAATGACTATCATTTATTCATGCTTAACTGAATTTTTCACATTTTATTTTCATTATTTTTTTATGATAAGAGTGTGGAAAATACTGACTGTGGATGAGTCTATAAATATGTGGATTAAAACTGTCTGTCTATGTGCTTTGTCGGAATGGTTTTAAAGCACTTTTTTAAAAAAATATAAAAAGAAGTAGAAAAGAGTATTAAAATGAAAAAGTATCAAAAATGGATTATGGCTTTAAAATTGTCTCTATCTTTTTCTCTCCTTTCTACAAATGTCTAACTGTTTTTATATCTATTAATGGAAGTTTAGCTATTAAAAATTTAAAATTTGAGTGAGTGACAAAAATTATAAAAGTTGTGAAAAAAAGGCAAAAAAATTGATTTATATTAAAACCATCGAAATTTAATAATTTGTGTAAGATTTGAAACTAGATTATTGCCCTTTAATATATTAATACTTTATGAATTTTAAATCTTTTTGGCAAATTTTTATTTATAAACAAAATAAATCATTTTTAAAATTATTTCATTCTATTTCACAAAAAATTCTTCTTTTTGCTACTAAAAAAATTCACATTTCATCGCTCAAGCTTATCTTCTTTTTTGTCTCATATATAGAAGCAAAGAAAATATCTCTAATATCCCACAAAAGTTGAGTAAATAAAAGGTATGTAATCCTAAAAGGGACAACCAAAAAATATTATTTTTCTCAGTTATTTGACATTAAATTCCACAGAGAGAGTCATAATCTACAACTTGTTCTTCATTTCACATAATTATTTGTGAATAAGCCCCGAGACAAACAGATGAACAGACACAATAAGCTCGCAATGGATTTTTTACAGATTTAACCGTCAATCACAAATGCGAATGGTATGTGCCGCACAAAAGACCTGATTATATGTGCCTTTTGTCATGATTATAGCGCGAGAGTCGTGATCTTTGACTTCTTTTATTATGATGCATGCATAGACGCACACACACAGCAAGTTTGCTTAATCTTCTGCTCAATTCAATTCAATTCACAGTTACTGATGGTAGGTATATTTTTGGCATCAATTGAAGCGCGCACAAGCGGGTAATTTTTGAGAAATGTTAAATAATTTTCATTTCACGCTTGAGTTATAATTTTCTGTTTTTTGCTGATTTTAATCACAGTTTATTGATTGTATAATGGAATTTCGTTTATGTTGGGAATTTTAATGCTTTATAAAGAAACAAAAATATTTTTTAAGATTTAAAGTTTAACAATTTTTGTAACATATTAAAGAATTGTTATTAGAAATTTTTAATTCAATATTAAGTTACGATTTCAAATCTTGTTGAGCGAGCATATGTGTTTCTTCCAATTTTTTGTTCAAAAATTTTTTCTCGCCATCAGCTAATTATCACATTTTACCCTTGAAAGCAATTAAAACCTTCAGCAAATAAATCAGCAGCTTTATTCATGATAATTAACATTTCTTCACTGCAAGTACCGCCTCATAAAAAAATCCCGTAATTTCACAATTCTCGCAATGTGCAAAAAAAAGTAAACAATGAAACTGATTGTATGTGATCAAAATCGAAAATAAATTCCTTTGAGTAAATACACACGTGAACGTGTGCTCATTATGACCTAAAAGAGTGAAACGTCTCAATTACTGCAGCGTCATTCTGTTATTTTCGCAATTTACTCATTTTTTTATCTTCACACAAACATCTTTTCAGTCAATATTGACCAGAAAAAATCCCAGCAGGTGATAGAGTGTGGTATAGCACATGAGAAAGGTCACACATGACCCACATGATGAAAAAAACTCACCGTCAATTTTTAGCGTTCCACTTTGAATAACTTCGAAGCGTTTTTTTATATGCAATGGTGCTCCATCTTTAAACCATTTGATTTCAGGTGTTGGAGTGCCAGTAGTACGACATAGTAAAGTTGCAACACTCCCTCTAGGTAAAGTTTGATTTGTTGGCCCAATTCCAATAATTGGTGGTGGAATGTCATCAACTGAATTAACCTAATATAAAATAGAAAGAATTAATGATTAATTTATGCTCAAATATTGATTCACTCGCTTGCTCGTGTTTAATCAGGGTAAAATGTTCACTACAGAAGGCCTTTCTTATCACATTTGATTTATCAGCGTGTATAGCACATGTACGGAAGCAAAGGAAGGAAAATTTGTTGTTTACTCTGAGATTAATGTGAGCACATGCCTCAACTTGGTTTAACAGCTTGCTTTAATTTCTTCCATTGAGTTGTCGTAATTTATCTTCGATTATACAGGAAAAGGGATGGAATTTAAACACAAATTTCTCCTCTCTTTTCTTATGTGCGTATATATAGGTTAAACAACGAAATTAAGGAAGCAACTCATGTGATTATTTATTTTTTATGACTTCAATTTGCTTCTTCATGTTGAAAATTACTTTTCCTGCTTTCTATTTAAATTTCTTCTTTATTTTACTATTTAGTATAAATTAAATATGATTTTTATTTGGACAATAGTAATGTAATTATCAAAGAAAGTTAAGAAATCCAGTTGGCCTCAATAATTCATTCTTTGATTTAATAGGATAATCAACTTGAATTGAAATTTGACTTTAACTTGACATTTCTCAGAAAATTTAAATTTTTTTTATTTTTAAAAATTTTTATGACTTTAGTTTTACCTTGAAATCTTTATTTTGAGCTCAAAAATCTAAACATATCAAATTTTCAAGAGAAAAATTATAAAAATTTCTTAAAAAAATGCATTTTTAGAAAAATTTAAGTCAACTTCATTTTAATTAAATCCTTTGAGTGTCCACTTTTTTGATAATTTTTGAAAATTTAAAGAGGTGAGATTCCTTGATAAGTAATATAAAGTAGTTTAAAAAAAATGAAATTTTCGAATGAAAAAAATATCAAAAACTTTTTGATCAAGTTTGCATTCTTTGGAAAATTTAATAAAACTTACATTTTGGCAAAAAAAATCAAAAATAAAATTTTTAAGTTTTGAAACTCAAATTTATTCAACTCGTTTTAATTTAAGATTTATTTAGTGACGTTTCAAATTAAAATTGCATTAATAAAACTTCAATATAAAAAATCGAAGTCGATTCTTATATTCATAGTACAATAAAAGTGAATAAATTAGACTTTGCCAGTGTTTTTATTTTTTTAATTTTTAACTTTTGCTTTTGTTGATGAAAAATATTGCAAAATCTTTTTTATTCGTTCTTCATTCATTTTTTCATCTTTAATTTTCACCATCAATTCATATAAAAAAAGAAATGAATGAAACTGCCTGCAAGACATTTCAACTTTTGTGATAATGAAAAACTTTGTTTTATAACAAAAGAAATGAGTACACGGAAGAATGAAATTTTTCTTTACTTCCTTTTTGCTGTCTTTTTTTCCTTTTTTAATGTATGTGTAATGAAGGGGAAGACTGGGCGTCAAATTTTCCCTCTTTATTGCAGCAATAAAGCTGATAAAAAGTTTAATATCAAGGACATGATGTTTTAACAATGGAATTTTTACCTTTTTGATCTTTTTTGGGTTTGTTTTTTTACCAAAATTCCTTACTTTTATAAAATATCGATCGTGACATCCTTTCTCTCTTTCATTTACTTAAATAACTCTCGGCTGTATAAAATAACATCGCTCTGGAATTAAAGCGAGAACCCAAAAAAAAGAGAACAAAACAAGCGAAAAAAATTGCCTTATAGTGAGTTTCACAAAGCATTAGACAGTAATGATATCCCTTTTAAGCAATTTCTCACAAGCACAATGCGAAAGAGAAAAAGAATTACTGAGGATATGAAAGAGTTTTTTTGTTAAGTTACACACAATAGAAGAAGACTCAAGTAAATTTTCATGGCTCTGATAATAAATTGC
>JACWBX010003589.1:0-12519 GCA_014622435.1 Polypedilum pembai
CACATACAAGAAACGAACAGCTATAAAATTTTTAATTTCATTACGTAATTGTTTTCTTGCTCAAAAATGAGATTAATCTCATTTAATTAATTTTTGCAATTTGATGAAAATAATACAAATTTTTCATTTAAATGAAATTTTTAAAAAATTAAACAAACATAAGAAACAGCAAAAAACAGCACAAAAAAACAGCTGTTTGCTGTATTCAATTTTGGCCAAAAAAACAGCTGTTTTTGCTGTTGCTGTTAACAGCAATCAGAAACCCTAGATATTTGATAACACTGTGAAATTTTGTTTTCTCAAAAGAAAATTAATATACCAGCTCAATTTGAATTATAAATGCCTCGTACAAAACAACAAATTATAATTTATCGATTTCGCATCTAATTAAAATTGTAATGCAATTGTCGATGGAAACGAACGCAAATAATAATCAATTTCTGTGTGCATGCTTGAACAATCTGTAATTTGTGCAATTTTGTGAGCTCTCACTTGAAATACATTGATGGAATTGATTGCGAAAGCCATTATAATCAAATGAAAAACAGATTGATTCATGTGACTCTGAGTGTAGGTTTTTGTATGTGTGTGATGCGTGCAACGGACACGTTTCCCATAAAATTTCCTATCGCGCGCGAATCCTATTTTTTATTTCAGTTTATTTTTAGTTATGCCAAATGTGAGAGAAAGCCATGTGAAAAAGCAAAAAATTCAATTATCAGAAAGAGGAAAACGAAATCTGGTTAGAATTAAAATGAATGCTATTATTGTATCGATTCCCAAATGGAATGTTTTTGAATTGTTCTTGCCGCCGTTCAACTAAGTATATACATGCTATGTAAGAGAGTATAAAACTGAATTATTCAGCTGCCGTATTCAATTAATTATTCTGTAATCTAAGTAGAAATGATGTGAAATTAGGCAAATGTGGGATGAGAGATAAAATAACAAAGTCTCTAAGTAACACAATAGTAGAAAATGAATGATTGTAGGGAAAAAGTTTGCTAATTAATTGATATTTGCTTTCGATGCGATAAAGAAAATAAACGAGAAGCTGCAAGTTTTCATTAATTAGTCTCCTCATGTTGTGTATACATACGAACATGTGCGTAAAGCAGTAGAGCAGCCTATTATTATCCCTATATAGTTAAGAGATTGTATAGTTAACAGATTGCTCTTATTTGTTTGTTGTTCACGCAATTTGTTTGGCACGCAAAATCTTTTGTTATTGTTTAAATTTTATTTCTCTTCACTCTTTTAATTTAAAGAAAAGTCACTAAAATTTATAATTATTTTGACTTGAAAGTAAATTTCTAATTTTTAATTTGAATTCTTTAAATAACAAAAATTATGAAGTTTCATCTAAAAATACTGATTTAATAAAGGACTTGAAACTAGGATAGAAAAATTTTCATTTTTCCTTTGTAAACAACATTTTTGAAACATTTTTTTCTGAATTTAAATGATAAAAGGATGTTAAAGCTTTTGTAATACATTCTGATTCAGGTAAAAGTACCAATTTTGATTAATTATTCATTTTATTTTAAATCGAGGGGGTGACGGCTTCGAAGAAAAATTTAAATTTTTTCTCCCTTTTTCTCCGTTTTTCTACACTTTTCTACACTTTCTACACTTTTTCTTCATTTTCGATTTTTTCTTCCTTTTCTTCGAAGCTGTCACCCCCTCGTTTTAAATAGAATAGTTCAGTTTTGCAATTTACATTAGTTTTCAACCCCCTATATTTATTGCTGATAAAACTCAAGATAATTTTATTAATCATTATCATTCACACATTTTTTCATAACCATCATCAACATATTGCACAAAGCTAAGTATCTAATGTCTTATCATACTGGATTAATCGAAAGCATAATTTTCGATGTGTCATGTGTGTGTGAATTAATGCTGCAATATCACGATCTCATTTATTTAAACGAAAAGTCACATAGTAATATATATAATGTTTACTTATATCCCAAGCTATCATCGTAACAAATAATCGTTGTCATCATCAACATTACGCACACACACTCACAGTAAGAGATGAGAGTGAGAGACAATTTCAGCCAATATTATATGATAAAATAATAATAAATCCTCTATACGTACAATCTTTGTGTTCATCTCTTTGCAAAACATTTATAACCTCCGTTCTCTCAGCATTCCGAAGCGTCCAAAAGCACGAAGAAAGAAAAAAAAGATTAATTGATACAAGACAGAAAATTCCATGAGGTTTTTCTTTCTATTTATCTATCTATCTCTTCACATTTTCTTTTCGTGTGCTTCTTGAATTTCGCATTCATTCACATTTCCCATGCAAACAAAAACAATAGAAGGAAAAGATCGAGGGTAAAATGAAAAAAATTCTCGGAAATATTTCTTTTTGGAGTATGGGCAGTAGCAAAATAGCACGGATAACGTAAATGGCATTAACAGCCAAGTGAGAAAAAATTTTCGAGTCTAAAATAACAAGTGAAGAGTGAGAGTGATGTAATCGTGAAATTAATTCTTCTGAGTTGACTTGAGTCTTTTTTATCAGTTCTTACTATAACACTGAAAATAAGTCGATGGATAAGCTACTGTAGATGAAATTTGAGAGTTGTTTATCTCAAATACTTATAAACGAAATTTAAGGAAACTTCAAAAATTTTTGCAAGGGGTTGGAAACTGGGGCGAAGGATTCGCCCCGATTCGCCCCTTTTCCACTTGTCACGCAACATTTTTCAATTGTTTTGCAACATTTTGTTATGCAACATTGAACTAAAATTTTCGAATTCTTTTTTTCCACGAATTAAGACTTTAAAACAATATTTAAGTATTTATAAAACATTATTATTTATTAAGATTCATGGATGAACCAATTATAACCAGATTCTATGCAGAAATAAGTAATTTTTGGTTTGTTTATATTCATTCATCCCGTTTCGCCCCGATTTGCCTTTCGCCCCAGTTTCCAACCCCCTGAATTTTTGTTTCACTTCATGAAAATAGAAGACCTCACATTCATTTTATTCATTCACTCAGTAAATTTTTGTTTGTATACGCGTTCTCATGTAAAACAGCTACTTACATTTCCTACCTTCTCTACATACCTACCACCGTTTTAATTCCACAATTGCCTGAAGATTTATTTCTTAGTCAAATATTGAATGTTGAGTGAGTGAGTGAATGTTTGTAATATGTACTTTTCTGCCACACTCATCAACAACCAAAGACTTGTATTGTGGCAACCAAAAAACGATTGACTTTGTTCTTTTTGACAAAGTTGAAATTTTTTTTAGAATGAATTTTGCGATAAACAAGATGAAATGCGCTACAATAAAGTCATGGAGATAAAAATGAATGAATAGAATTTTAAATGAAACCATAAGAACGGAGGAAATAAAGAAAACAAACTCAGAGGTTTGAGGAGTCTATAGACACAATGTAGAACTTTTCAGAGTACACATGGCAAAGAAGATGAGAGCGAGCGAGATAGGAAGGTAGCTATGGGAATGAAGGCAGTAAAGTTAACAGTTGAAAAAGCAAACATTAGAAAAATTCAATTTTCGAATATCATAAATAAATATATGATGATAATACCAATGTTTATATCTCCCCGGTTATCATTTCTCTAATGGATGTCCTCATTTTAAGAATATCATTCTGTTGGCATTTTTAGAGAGCAAGCGAAAATAAAACTCATACACACATTCGTCTTTCAAGATGAGATTCATGTTTATCATCTTCCATCTCACTTTGCAAGTTCATCTTTAATATTTCTTCACGAAAATACACAGAATGTAAGGATAACGAAACTGTTAAAGACTAAATGGAAGCAGTTTTATCGCATTTTTCTATTCACACTCCTTTTTTTCTCACACAACTTTATCTGTTTACGGTGAGAAAGAGAATTGAAAACTTTTGGCTATCGACATTGGTCGAGTTATTTGATACCCACCATAAAAAAGATTCAAGATAAACTTGAAACAATTCGCCATAAAAAGCGAAAAGTTTTTTCCTATCATACTTCTTCTTGCTACGGCCAACACAACTCGAGCAAAATGAGAAAGTTTGTCTTTGGAAACTACAACGGCAATCAATTGCTGTATATAAGAAAATTAAATAAAATTCTCTTTTTGAAGAGAAATCGTTTTCGCATGAATTTTGAATGAGCTCTTGAATTTGATTTTTTTCATGAGTGTGAGAGGAAAAATTCTCACAGAAAAAAAGAGAGATGATTTTTATATTAAGCATAAATAAGTACATACTTGAAGGATAAACACATGAATGAACTTTATCAAGAGTTCACTTGTCATTTTTCATCTTTTGATGGAAATCAATTGCTCGTAAAATGTTTTGAAAAAATTTATTGGTTTTTTGTTTACTAAAATTCAAAAATTTATTTTCTTTACAAATGTCAAATTTTTGATGGCTATGAAAAGCGCTTCAACTAATAAAATCTATAACTATAATTCGTTCCTATTTCAAAGCATTTACTACATCATTCATTCAAATTTTTGTCATTTTATATAATAACATTATCATCATCGACTTTAACTGACTCGTATCATATGTGAGCGAGTGAGCGAGAAAGTAAAACGAAATTAAATATTCAAGACATGAAGTGAGCATACATAGAAAGAAAAAGCACTACATACCTATTCTATCGGAATTGCAGTGATAAATTCCACTCAAATGTACGAATAATGCGCCAATTGCAATTCCAAAAATAATCAAACAGATGGCTACGATAAGCAAACGATTTCTTGTGCTTCGTTCTGCTCGCGACGACGACGATGACGAAAATTTTAATAAATTAAATTTATATTTCCTATTGTTATTAGCATTATAAATTTTGCCATTATCATTCGCCTTGATGCTATTGCCAATCGATGATAGCATGTTGTTACTCGTGTTGATGGCATTTGTCTGCGAGCGATTACTGTTTGTGCTGCTATTTTTTACATTGTTTCGCTGCAGCATTGTTATTGTTTGCATCGAATTTGGATAATCCAAATTGACGACGACTTGTGATTTATTAGCTGTGGGCGAAGTCGATATGGGCGATATTGAATTGCGAAATGATCCGGCCGCGGAAGCATGTTGCTGTGGACTCGCGTTTGCTGTCGTCGTCACGGGATTATTTATGATGTTGGAATGTGGTTGAGACTGTTGTTGATTTACATCCAGCAGCAAGATTGTTGATGCGTCACGATTGAGTGTCTGATCCTGCTCGAGTAGGGCGGCATCTGATGATGATTCATATTCCATTATTATTGATTCAACACTTGGCGGTTGTTGTTGTAAGTGAGTGTAACCATTGTTCAATTTCACCGATGCTCTATTCAAATTGTGCCAAGCGACATTGCCAGCGACACAATCTGTGAGCATAATTTGAGCAAACAAACACTCGTTTGATTTTTGGTTTTTCACGTACGCACTTTATGTTCGATATTGTTCAAAAAACGATGATGATGACAATAATGTTGTCCTTACACACATTTGGTTCACACTTTCTACTTTTATTTTTGCTATCTACGGTTATCTATCTATCTATCTACAATGACGCGTGTACTCTATATATTTGTATCATTCTTTGTACAAATATCACGCAATGTGTTGCGACAGACGGGCACATACAGCAATTGCACACGGGAGAAAACGAAGTTCCGAAAAGACACAAATGTTGATTTCTAATTTGATATATATCTTTAGCTTGTTACTTTTTCCTTTCTTTCATGCGAGTTGTAACAAATGCGAAAACTTTTTTATATTTATTTATTTTTCTTTTATCGCTCACTGCCTAAACTTTCTCTTCCTCTTCAACTTTGTCACTTAATTTTTCTCAATCACTTTTAGTTTTTCTTCTTTATTTTTCACATTTATTTCTTTCACAGTGGCAATTTTATTTCGTTTGGCGAGACACTTAGATTACACATGTGTATTTATTCTGTACATCACAAAATTGAACTAAAAATAAATAAATTTATTATTTATGCATTGCATTTTGCTCGACTCATTAGTACACATATGCAATAATTAGACAGAAAAGCAATAGCAACAGCAGCAGCATGTGAGAATGTAGTGTGAAAAGTGTCTACCTAACAATGTGTCATTTATAATTAGCATCACAAAATTCATTCGATTTAGGTCTTGCTCTCTCTCTCATGTGCATATGAAATGAATTTTAATTGGACAACAAAGATTTTTAGAAAAATAAAAAGATTTAGTACAAATTATCCATAGAAATTTTTTTATTTTTTTGAAAATTAATTATTTGTTATGAAGTGCAGGGTAATGTACAAAAATATATTTTAAAAAGTAAATTTTTCTCTCAATTTTTTTTTATTTATTTATTTGGCAAGAAATATTCAGCACGTGGATAATTAATTCAAGCTGCTTAATTACTGCATCAAAGGAAAACAAAAATTTCCTCTCTTCTAAACAAATTTTCGACTACAAAAAATAATTCACTGAATCTTCTTAGAAGAAGCACTTATAACACTTTTTCTTGTTATTATAAATAGCAAATCTTATTAGAAAAGATGAAAGGCTTTATTCACTCAATGAAGATATTTCTATAAACTTCAAAGTTGATAGTAAATTAATAATTGCTTCAAAGATTTCCACGGAAACAATTTTCACTCTTCAAATTTTCAGAAACTGGTTTTTCAGTTAAGAAGAATCTTTTATGAAATAAATAATTGTTGTTCTTAATAAACCTTCTAAAAATTTAAATTTTTCATGTGAAATTTTTTTACAGTGAAAGCAATGACTTTTACAGAAGTTGCTAACAACTTTTTATAAAATTGCTACTTTCATTCTTTTGATATAACTCACAAGCTATGAAAAATTTACATCAGAAATAGCAGTAACAGCAAAAAAGAGAAAAAATCCTTCAAAGTTCTTTCATGCATATCTTTTTCTCTCTTTTAGTGTTTGAGATTGATAGTACACTAGAGATCAAGAATGAAAACGAAAAGTGTCAATCACATTCAAAGTTGAAGTTTTTCTCCACTTCGTGTTGCTATGTTTGTTGCTCTCAACAGTTAAAGTGTATATATAGGAACGATTGTGAGTGGCATTAGAAGGAGAAGGAAAAGTTTCTATTTTAGAGGGTTATAAAATATCTAAATCTCATCGATTATTTTCGTACACAAAACAAATCTCATTCTCTTTCATAGCATACATACACACATAAAGTCAATCAATTTTCAATTCACGTATACCTTCATCATTTTCAATTTTTTTCACCTTTCTAGCTCGCAACACATATATATATATAGTATAAAAAAATGCTTTTTCTATCATATAGCTTCTCGTATACATGAGAAATTTATAGTACACAATGAGTGAGCCAATATAGATAGCAGCAACAAATAAAAAATGTGGTATGAGGTTGAAACGAAAACAATGCTCTTTTTTAAAGACTTGAAGAATAAAAAAGGGAGAAAAATCAGTGTCAGGCATTCCTCATTCTCGAATTTCACTTCTCATTTCATTTTTTCTCCATCCATCACATCGTTTGTGTGTTCATGATGATGAACATAACACTACCAATGAATGAATTGTATAGTAGTGATGATGATGACGACGGTATTTGTCCCAAATTAAAAAGGAATGAAAGACTATAGAACAAATGTTTTAGATACATTTTTTTCTTTTTTCTATTAAATTCAATGCAGAATTACGGTCTTCTCTCGAATTAAAACAGTGTCATTTAGGAATAAAATTTTGATTCTGTAGAGTAAATAAAACAATTGGATTTTTTTAAATATTTGAATATGAAAATTATTTCTACTTCAATTAACCATCTTATTCTTGACTATCGTATTTTCTTTTAATACAATTTACTATTTGCATCAATTTCACTTACAAATAAATCGATTATTTCATGGATTTGTCAAATGAAACTTCAAATTTCAAATTAATAAATTTATGAAAAAGGAATAACTTTTTTTCTTTTCACAGAATTGCCCTTAAATAAAAAAAACTTATATAATGTTTTTTACAAATATACTCATTCAGAATTCTGCAAAAAGCATAGAAGAAAAGAAAAATTTACAATCAATTGTATACGACTATTTAAAATTCCACACAAAATAAACTTGACAAAAGAAGGAATTTTTTATGAATAGAAAACTGAGAGTAGCAACAAGAAGAAGGAGAATTTCGACACACAACAAATTCATAGAGCATTACTGTGTGCAAAAATAGGAAGGAAAGCAGGAAATTACGACCTTTTATTTTTATTTAGAGTGAAAGTAAGGAAGCAAGCTTTTGAAGAAAAGTCGACAGTATACACACAACATTGTATGTATAAATAAAATATAGAGTGGAAATAAGTAAGTCTGAGTAAGCAAGAAAAGAGAGAATGAAAAATTATATAGAACAAGGTCTTACTGTTTAAATTTCCGTAAACGAAACTTTATGGTGATGGTAAAGCACACTCTAGCACATTTATGTCGTAGTAATAAAATTATATTCTCTTTCCGTCCTTGATCTGTGTCTCTCATACTCTCATACACATCCGAAAAAAGAGTCAAAAAAGAATGGAATTTTTGTCTTATAATTTAAGTTTTTTTTAAATTTGCTTTGGCATGATGATGAAGGCGAAGTTGTTCTTCTTCATATTCTTTTAAATTATAAAATTTTTCTTGACTTAAAAAATCTTTTCATGTATATTCGAATGGGATTTAACTTAATAAGTTCTGATAAGGCTTTAAAAGACTTTTTAACTGCCATTTTCCTTCTTTTGAAGGAACATCTTTTATTAAAATTAATTCCAATGGTACAAGTTAATTTCTGACATTGAAAAAAAATTCAATAAGGCAAGAAATTAAACCACTAACTTTTCTCTTTATTTATCTTTCAACATTTCATATAAAGAAGGAAAATATCCCATTACTCTAGGGAGAAATATTGAAATTCAATTTTGATATCCAAACAATAAGCTTAAGGAATCCGAAACTCTCTGTGTGATGCTTTAAAGATTTCCGAGATTTCACATAAATAAACTTTTTCTTTCTCGTTCTGCTTTCATTTCATAAATTCTATGAATAAAAAAAAGGAAGAGAAAGAAAAATTCAATAAAAGTTGAGCAGCACAACAACAATAAAGAAACAACAGAACGAATGAAAAGGAGAAAGCTTTAATGCAAGTATAAACAGAAAATATTAAATTCCATCTGAATGAGATACACGATTGAGGGCGATGACTAAGATGAAATAAGTGAATAGTTGAATAAGTTGGGAAAACGAAAGAGAGAGAGCAGGGAAAAACAACTCAATCTAAGAGAGAGCAATGGCCATTAGGGATTAAGTTAAATACGCATACGGTCGAAGAGATCAACAAATCAGGGTTTCTTTTATGGCTTAGAATGTAAAATAAATTGCCAAGAAGGAAAAACATATTCACTTCTTTTTTCTCTGATTCCTTATCAATTGAAATATTTGAATATGAAAAATGCATGAAACATCTTTAAAGAGAACCTTTTTCCAATTTTTTTACTTCAGTAGTATTGGCTCTTATCTACTTTAATTTTTACAATGAGAAATAACAGGATTATATTATCAAATTATTTTGATTCCAATTATTATAATCTTGAGATATTTATTTACTAAGATTTATTTAAATACTTAAATATAATAAAATTTTTGTTAAGTTTGGTAATTGTAACAAATGAAAATATAATTTACAAAAATTCTATTATTTCTTCATTTACAGAATGTGTTTGTACATTTATTTTATTTTCTTGCTCTCTTTTTATACATATAGTAAATTGAATTGAAAAGCTTCCCTCTGCCATTTTTTAAAAAAATTGTCAAGCAAAGAGAAAGTGAAACCTAAAGGAATTTTTCATATTTTTAAAGAATTTTTTACCCATAATTTTGAAGAGAAAATGAATGTCAAGAGCGAGGTAAAAGATGAGAATATCGACAGATGGCTTTGAAAATGCGCCAAAGACCTCAAAATCGAGCCTTTTTTCATTTATTCATTTGTAGTCTATAACTAAAAAGGATAGAAAATTCACTTAATCTTTCCATCAGTGAGCAAAAAGAAACTTTTTCCTGTGTATGAATATTTTTCCATATTTTTCCTATGCCAATGCATTAAGGAAGAGTTAGACCTTCTACGAAATTAAAATTTCTCTTAAATGTTTGGTTCAATGAACAAACAGTAAATGCTTTTCGCCCCAAAACAAATTATTATTTTCAAGTTCATAAAATCATTTTCGTGGATCAGTGAAGCAATTACAAATTTTTAAATTGATACGTCAAAACAACTTTATAAGTAAAGTAAACAACATAGAAAAATAATTTATCTTTGAAGAAAGTTATTTTAATTGGAATTTTTTTTAAATAATGCATTTCATTTTAATTAGGCACGTTGCCACTCGTTAATCATAACTAGAATGTGAAAATGAACGAATTTTTCTCTTCTCATCTATTTTTATATCATGATGATGAATCAAAAAATAATAAGCATACAAGTGGAAGTGATAGAGTGATTAACACATGTATGAACGCATACACACTCTGTAGCACTTTTCAATTGAGTTTCAAGCATTTATGAATATTTAATGGCATTTAACAAACACACACACACACATTATATAGAAAGTGCTGTGATGATGATGATGATGATGATAATGAGATTTCAAACTGACTATGAAGCAGATTTATGAAGTGAAATGTTGCGAAAGTTCTTCAATTTTGATTCGTTAATGTTTTAATAACTCTTGAAAAGGGTTGTTAAAAGAATTTTTAATAGAATTTGTCAAACTTTATTTTCTTTTCTCATTTATTGTTTTTATGTGAAAAATAATTTTTTTATGTAATGAACAAGTAGTGATAAGAGAAGTTTTATTGTAAAATTTTCCCAAAAAATATTTAAATTATTTTATAGTTAAATATAAAATTTATAAAGTCAAAATTTAGACAAGTTACATGCAGAGTTATTTTCATCGGAATTTCGTAGATTTTCTTATCCATTCATTATAATTTTTCACTGAAATCATATTTTGTCAAAACTTTTTTTGTAATTGATTGGTTTTTGTTGAAAAAGATTAGACTATTAGATTTCATCTTTGACTTGTTTTAAAGATATTTTTTTGTGATCCACATAAAAAAGAAAATTTGCTGATTAAGCGAAAACAATTCTGATTGTGTGACTAAATTTAGAAAATTAAATGCGAATTTAAAAGATTACATTTCATTCCATAAAATTACAAACTGTTGTGCTTTTTTTAATTTCTTACCCATTATTTAATTATCATAAAATCTCATAAAAATCATCCTATGTAATTTTCTCTCTAAACAATATCACACACATTTGAGATTATTGAAATAAGATATGAATAAAAAGTCACATACATGCATCATCATCATCATCATCATCGCACAAAAGAAGGAAAAGGAAAGAAAACACACAAGAAGTGAGATGAACAATCGTGAGGTTAAAAGATGTCATCCGAATAAATTTAATCTACATCATATATCTCTCATCTTTATCTTCCCTCATTTTCATAATGAAATTAATTATGCAAAATTTTCTCTTGTTGTTGTTTTCTGGTTTGTAATTCATATCTGACAGTGAAAGATCTTTCTCTCTCTCTTTCTCCGTACTCCACTTTCTTCCCATCTTACTTTTATTGTTCTGACAGGAAAGATAGACAAGCAGACACAAGGGACATTAACATTACAGCCCTTTTAGCAGTCGAGCCATCGAAAACATTCACACACAAGCGAAGGGCGAAAGAAAATTTATTCAACTTTAAAAGGTTTACTGACGATGATGATGATGATGATGATAAAGAGCCCATCTCTCAGATGATGCCACTCTCATTTATTTTTGTTCTCATTCACAGAGTAAAATAATTCCAGTGAGAAAACAAAAAAGAAAATTTGAGAATGCCGCCCTCATAATTAGCATTTTTTTCTGCTAATTTTCCTATCCGTTACATACAATTAAAAGACTTTTTTCATCATGCACACAGCAGGCGAGTTAAAGAAAAAGAAAGAAAAGCACTGAAAAGAAGAGAAGAGTGAAAAAACAACAGAGATAATAATGATAATAAGTAGCTCGAGAAATGAATAATAAATTTGTGAATTTTAAAGTGAGTTTCTTTTTGGTAACAACAACGAGAAAGCAAGACAAAGATGAGAATGAAACAATGTTGAAAGTTGAGTAAACTTTTTTGGTTTGAAAAAGGCTTTTAAAGATGTGAAAAAAGAGTGGATATAGCAAGGCGAAGCTGCTCGCGAATTCAAATTTAACAAAAAAAATTCTAAATTCATCAAAATTTTAATTGAAATCGATTCGAGTCTTCTTATTTTAATTTTTAATTTAATTTAAATATTTTAATAAAGTTTATAGAAAATGATGTTTTTGTGAATTTTTCGTCAAAATTAATTTTTTTAAAATTTTCTTTTATTTGTACAGGGGGACAGACACGGTGGCAAGTGGCAAAAAATGGCAAAAATTTATTAGAAAAGTGGCAAAAGTGGCAAATTTTTGTATGAAAAGTGGCAAAAG
>JACWBX010003589.1:17271-36653 GCA_014622435.1 Polypedilum pembai
CAAAAGCAAAAAACCGGATGTCTCTAGCTATTGTAGTTTTCGAGATCTCGAAGCAGCCAGCCGAACAGCCAGCCGAACAGCCAGCCGAACAGCCAGCCAAAGTGAACTTATAAGCTGCATTTTCTATACAAAAATGCGCTAAAAACACTTTAACATGTTTAGTCTAAGCGGGATTGGAATCCGTAACGCCTGATTGCCAGTCAGTTGCTCTTACCATAAAACTATCTCAAAGTCTTGCACATTGCAAACATAAAATCCTATCTGTTATTGCTACTGACAGGAATTACCGCTTAAGCTTAGCATTTTCATGTTCATATTCCTGGATTTAAGCAAAATAACATAATAAAAATATCTTGAACAAACCGTAACTACTAAAAATCCTTTCACTCTTAAAGTCATGACTTCTGATTAATAATTCAACGAAATAATTTCCTTGTTTCACTGTTCTTATCACTCGAGGGTATATTTTATATCCATTCATCCTTAATGTATTACCTAAAGGTTTATTTTCCTTTTTCATTCGTCCATTAGGAGACTGAATTCTCTCATGAGAATTTATCAATTGTGCCACATTTTGAAAGAAACCATGTGCGGCTTTTATCGCATAATTTTTGTTGTTTTTTGTTTTCTACCTTGTTTGCTGCAGAGTAAAGTATCCGCAGCAATTGTATTTTCTGCTTCAATAACGAGTGTGTGCCTAGTAAGAATTCTTTGATAAGAAACTCATGCGAGAGAAAGAGTATGTGTGTGTATACAAAAATAACATTTTTGGTTCATTGATACTAAAAATATTTATGTATGCGCTTAAATGCTTGAAAAGACAATGAATTTGTCATGTAATAGAATGCATAGTAAGAATCTTTGCTGGGGTGACCACTTCTAATCTTTTCTGGCATAAATTACAAAAACATGACAACAATGTGCATGCAGCAGCATCAGAAAAAGGTGGAACATAAAAGAGAAAGAAGAAAAAGCCATAAACCACACTCACTTGTGCTTTTTTGCTTATGGTTTGTGTTGTTATACTCGCATGTACAGAAAAGTGTTTATATGGAGTGAGTTTAATATCTCTCTAATATGAAATCCAATTTACGGCTCATCAGAAACTTCAATAAACACTATGGAAGGTGAAAATTCTCAGTTATAATTATACGATTCTACTGTTGTTGGAATATAGACCAAACCAAACAATAAATTTCTTTTCAATGGTTTGAGAAATAGTGTAACCAAACAAACATTGTCATCAACGTTGTTACTGGTGCTGCTTCTCCTGTGTAAGCAAGCGGTTTAAACGAATGGTTTGTGTTATGTCATATTGTAATTTTAATTGAAATGACAAGTTTAATTGCTTTAAGTGAATGAGCGCATGCCATTGCATTCTGTTTTCATTTTCTATCATATAGCTGCTTCATAAACATACATTTTATTACATTTTCATCTTGAAATTTTATCGCGTGCCCTTTCACTTGAATCTTGAGAATTAAAAATTTTGCAGTTCTCACAATCTGCTATAAAATTAAAAATTGCAGTATAAAATTTCTCTCTCCTCGTAAAACTATTATAATCTTTCTCTAAAGAAATTGTTTTTCATAATCACATTAAAATCAGCATGAAAAAGATGCTTCAGGATTATAAAAGAGAAAGCTTAAATTGTGAAAAAATTCCGCACACCACATGTCAAGCATTATTTTTGTTAGTCATATTCGTTGTGATCTCTTAATAACATTTATGAAGTCCTCACATCGTGATACTGAAAACGAAATATTTTTCTCCTTTTCTGCATTTTATGTGCTTTCATTTCATTTTTTTTCTTTTGTATCGTGACTCGTACTGTGTATAACTTTAGATGACAATAATAATAATAATATTACCGTGACGACAACAATTTTCTGCTTTTTATGATGGCTGTGAAAGAGGAGCAAAATAAATTTGCATAATTATTAAATGAAAAAACTTCATCTTTCGAAAATTTCTTTATCTTTTTTTTTTATTGTTTTATATAAAGAATATGCATATAAGATTTTGATTTTAATAAAATATATGCATGAGCTTTAAAAATTTAAAGAAAGCAATTTGAAGTTCGTTAAAATTTCATAAATCTTTTTTGCAAAACTAAAATTTCTCTCTTGTACATTCCTATGCAATTATTTAATGTCTTATGTCTTTCCTCTATTATAATTGCTTCATATTCATGAAAATATTTTGCAATCTAAAGGATTGGAATTTGATTTAATCGAAAATTTCTTTTCCACTTTTAAAGTTTAATTAATATAGAGCAGCTTCTCAAATTCATTCATTGTTTTCTTCGTCATCTCATTGCTTCTTAAGAAAGCGGACTTCATTTAACTGCAAGTTTTTTATCAGGAAAACATTGTAAATGAAAAATATTGAAGTGAATGAAGTATTGTATTGAACAGAACAAAATTTCTTCAATCTTACCTTAACTTTCAGTTCCTTCTTCATATTTTCGAATCATTAAATATATTTTGCTCTTCTCCTTCTCATTTCCGCTTGGAATTATATTATTGAAGCAGTCGAGCGGGTGAGAGAGAATAGAAAAAGCTTCGACAGTATTTCAGAATTGAATAAACAGTTTTTCAGCTCGTTTCCTCTTTAATTTCCTTCCTCCTGCGCTTACGCTCTCCTTCAATTCTTTTCATCTCTTCTTTTCCTCAATTATTAAAATCTGATTTGTCATCAATGAAATGTAATGTTGACTAAGTTATGGAAAGATGAGGAGGAAAGCGAGAAATGAAAATCAATTATTAATGATCCAATTTCTTGCTCTCTACCATCAATTTTATTATTATTCTATTAAATTCATCCTCCAGTATACAAGCATTTCTATAAATAATTTTCCAACATGATAGGAAAAAGGGAAAAATTTATTTCATACAAAATTTAATTTTTATAAATGCGCAATAAAAAGAAGAAAAGAAAATTTATTAAAAGATTAAAAAAACAAACACGTGCCAATGCATGTATTTAATTTCATTATTTTCTCATCCTATTGTATTCATGAGCTATATAATTATTGACCAGTTCATTGAGTTTCCATTTCACTTCACATTGATCTTGTACGACATTAAATATCATGATATTGCTAATCACTGTTATGACATAGTATCTATAGAAATGGGAATTGAATAGAGAATACTGATGGACTTTTTATATTAGACCAAATTATATTACATCACAAAAAGAGAGACAAGTGCTCAAAAATTTAATAAAATTCATAAGTAATTTATGCTTTTATGAGTGCTTCTCAATAAAGAGCAAAAGCTTTTGTCCTCTTTTCGTGTTATTCATTTTATTTTTATGCAAAAAAGGAAGCATGTGATGATGATGAGGGTATCAATTCTAAAAAAATCTATTTATCTTCATACACGTAGAAAAATTGAAAATAAAAAAAAAAATATTTCATCGCAATCCTCATATGATTTTATCCCCTTTTCTTTCATTTCTTTCGTCTTGCTATCATATCGAAATTCAATTTACGTTACTGCTTTCTCTTCCTTCCTTTCTACCTGGTCACGTTTCATGATTTTTAATTTCCTTGTCGTCAAGTTCAAGCATATGTGGATGTTGAAGAAAAAAAAGAAGCTTTGCTTACATAATTGGCTTTTCTCTTAAAATCGATAGCTTTTTTCTAAAAACTTACTTGTTTCACATCCATTATAGTTTGTAGATTGTTCATACCACAAATTCACTACTCAAACGATAATTGAATCTCGGTCGAAAAATTAATTGCATACGCAGAACCATGACAAACTGTAGCAGCCGGCAGACGAAGAATGGAATAATAAATTCCCAGACACGAAACATCAGGCTCGAGAAAATTCAATAACCGAGCAAAATTGTTGCCAAATAGCTTTATGTCCATGTCGCTTGAACAAGAAATCAAATGCTGTAGAAAGAGAGACAAAAGTTAATGAATTGAGTAAAGTAAAAGTTTTATGTAATGAATATTAAATAAAGTATAAAAACCCCTAATGACTTTTGTTTCTTCTTTCGTAATGAAAAGCAACAATGTTGCAGTTGTTGAGAATTTGTTTTTGTTTTCTGTATTGACAAAAAGATAAAGTTCATCTTTAATTGTGCATTTTAAAAAATATTGCATGAAAGCTTACAAAATAAATCGTGAGTGAAAAAGTTTAATCCTACTCTCACAAAAAAGCTCAAATGAGAAGAGAGTGAAAAGTAAAAAAAGAGAGAAGGGAAGAAAAGAGAAGAAAATCATGAAGCAATTGTTTACAGCAAATTCTTATCGTGTGTTGCGTGAATATGTGCGTAAAAACGAAAAGAAAACATTAATATTCTAGTAACAAACCTCTCATTATTTAATTATTTTTTGTTGTCACCATCGTTCACCATATGAAAAATCATAATTTATCGACACCCTCCATTTCATATAATAACAGCCGCAGTCATTGTATTGAAATGAAATGAGACTATTTAGCTCCAAAATCACGTGCGATAACGATTCTCCTCACTTCTTTTTGCTTGTATGTGAATGAAATGGCATAAGCCTATGTGATTGTAAGAAAAATTTATTGTTGTGCAATACATACAATTGAAAACACATGTAACAAAGATTATTTATGATTAATTCGATTTCGGTTGCTTACATTTTCTTTTGTTCAAATCAATGTATTTAATAAAGAATAATTGGCATTTTATTTGAACGAAATTTGAGAAATTCTTGTTTCATATAGTATAATTAAATACACAATATTTAATAATCATCGCTGTCGGTATCACTATCACTTTGACTCAAGTTGGCAGAAAATCCATATTTTGAATTCCAATCATCAAGAACTTTAATTGTTTCTATCGACACTGATGGCTTAATGTCTCTGAAAGCTTTGACAAAGTGTTTGAAGCTAATTGGTGGAATCTGTGAACAAATATTAAAATATAAGCTGATTGTAAAAATATGAAATTTCTCTAAATCACCTCATCGATGCTAATTTTAGAAAGCACATTTGATATTTTTCGTAAAGGCTTCATTGCAGCTTCTTTGCAAACTTGAGTGATATCTGATCCCGAGTAACCTTCACTCATTTCTCCAAGTTTTTCAAACTGTTCATCATTTAATCGATGTTTTTCATTAGCTAGTAAATTTTTAAATAATGCAACACGTGCTGCTTCAATAGGTAGAGGAACAAAAATACGTTTTGAAAAACGTCGAAGAATGGCTTCATCAATTTTATGTGGTAAATTTGTAGCAGCAATAAAAAGCACACGGTCATTTTTTGTCATAGCACCAACACCATCAAGTTGAACCAAAAATTCTGTTTTAATTCGATTATAAGTTTCATTTCCTCCTCCACTATCTGAATCTCGCTTTTCTAAAAGCGAATCAATTTCATCAAAAAATATGACACTGGGTTGTTTAAGCCTAGCATAAGAAAACATTGCTCGCACAAGTGCTTCGGATTCACCTATCCATTTAGATGTGAGTGAACTCGCAGAAATCGACATAAATGTTGCTGAACATGAGCTCGCTATACATTTTCCAATTAAAGTTTTTCCGGTACCTAGTATTTATATAAGAAATTGAAAATTTACTTAAAATATGATATTGAATGAAAACTATATACCAGGTGGTCCAAAGAACAAAATTGCTCTTGGTGCAGCACGCAATCCAGTGAAAAATTCGGGATGATTCATAGATATTGTTATCGATTCATTAATAACTTGCTTTGCAGCATCTAATCCGATAATATCATTCCAAGTTACTTCTGATGGATTTGACACAATTTCACGCTCGATTCGTTCTAAAATTGCTTTATCAAATCCTTTCAAAAGTGGTTCTACGTCATTTTGATTGTTAATTTCGGGTTTTTTGTCACTTAATACTGGATTTACAAATTTCTTTCGTAACGGATTGATTTCATCTTGTTGATTTTGCGAATGATTAGTAACGGGTGCTGATACTTTTTTCAATCCATGAAAGCGTGGAACTTTTTGTTGAAATTCTAATTCTTGTCGTCCAGTCTTGAAACTTGAAAATGGATTATTTGTAACAGCTTCTTCTACATTGCTGTTTTCTTTCTGCTTAATATTGTCTTGTGCTTGTTTTTGATTCCATCCAAATGATTGTTTGATATCTGATTGAACAAAGTTTTTGGTACTTGTTGATCCTTGTTTCCAAGAATTTTGCGTAGGTTGAACTACTGTTGGTTTTATTGGAGCTTGTTCATTTTTAGTATTAAAGAAGTTTGATGAACTCTTGATAGGAGCTGCTGGTTGCGAATAATTCGGTTTAGTAGTTTTGAAAGGATTTATTTGAGAAGATACTTTTTCGTCGTTTAAATTACTTGATTTGTGCTTCTTAAATGGATTTTGATCAATATTTCGATTGAACATTTCACTAAACGAATCATTCATACTTGTTTTAACGTTTTCTTGTGACTTGCTTTTTAAGGGAATTTCTTCAATCTCTTCAATCTCCATTTCTTCTTGTAATTTTCTTACCGAATATCCATTTTTCTTTTCTAATTGATTAATGAACATTGCAACATCATTATCATCGACAGATTTACACTCGCATGAATTTGTATTCATATCGCTAAAGAAATCTTCTACTGTTAATATTGTTTCATGACCGAATGGTTGTTTTTGTATGCTATTCTGATAAGTTTTTGAACCAGTTATATCAATATATTCTTTTAAAAACACATTACTCCTCTGAACTGAATCCGATTCACTTATTTCTCTGTTTGGAAAAATGTTTATAAATAAAAATATTTCATATTTTATTGTATATTACCTTTGAAAGCTATCGATCATCGCCGCTGAACTCAGTTTTAAAGCTCTTAAGGCATTCTGACGTGAATTTTCATTATTCATCTCAATGACAAAGTATTTTTATTAAATCAAGAAATAAATAAAATAATTTCTAAAATATTTTTTAGAAAACTAACTCAACTAAAAATG
The DNA here is from genome assembly GCA_014622435.1 of Polypedilum pembai. NCBI lineage: Eukaryota > Metazoa > Arthropoda > Insecta > Diptera > Chironomidae > Polypedilum > Polypedilum pembai. Next base: position 24,214 of record JACWBX010003589.1, read on the forward strand.
CGCGCCTAAATTTTTCAAATATTATCTTACCGTTGTATCAATTTATTCTGAAAAAGGATATGATCAAGAAATAAATAAAATTTAAAGTAAGGAAAATTTACTATCTCAAAACCACTTTAATCTTTTTTTAAATTGATACAATTAGAAAAAATGTAAAAAATTTGAATTTCAACAAAATAAGTGACTATAAAACAATTCTTTGAATTGAAGAAAAATTACTTATTGATAACTTCATCAACTGCTCTATCAACTATATTATTCGTTTTACTGTCCAAAGGCTTAACTATATTAATAACACCACCTACAAAGATGAGAAATGCAACGAATTAGATCAAATCTGAAAATGTCCTTAAACTAGAGAGATAGAAACAAAGCATTGAAATAAAAAATTCATTGAAAATTCTATGATTTTATTCTATTCGTATTTTATCTCAATTTTTCATCTTTATTATTGTGTTCATTATATTCCATTCATCTCTTCCTTACGCGAAATGCGAGCTATGTACGTAAATTGGAAAAGAATTGATTATGATTTTATAATGAATTTTATATATATAAAAACATTTCTACAAAAAATTAAAATTTTTATGTGACATCTTTGAAATGCCAAAAAATATTTGTAATGTAAGGATCAATGCGAGTAGTTTAAAAGAAGGAAACTCATATCTGACTAACAATATGTTCACAACTTAAATGCTCTATTTCTTACTTTTTGTGCCTCCAACTTTGTCCAAATTATCTTCAAATTCTGAATCTTGAATGTTCAACATCAAGTTGTTAGCATTAAGGTAGACTTTGTTCTGTGAGCTTGCAATCTATAATGATAACTTCCATTATTAAACTATTTTAATATAAGTATTTCAATAAACTTACAGTACGAGCGATACTTTGTGCAGCGCGGATCTTTCTGAGTTTAAGATAACCAGGATTCAAACTAACAGCTTCACCAAGTTTCTTAGCTGCTTCGGCTTCACCCTCAGCTTGTACAATTTTCTGTTGTCGTTCCTGTTTTGCCCTTTCAACGAAGAAAGCTGCTCTTTGCGCCTCTTGTTGTGCAACTTGCTTCGATTCAACAGCAGCTGTGTACTCTTTTCCAAAACTTAACTCAGTTAATGACACATCGTCAAGAATGATATTAAAATCAGCTGCACGTTCAACTAACTCACGACGAATCAGAAGTGATACCTTAAATAGAAGAAAATCTAATAAGAGTTTCATATAAATTTCCATTTCTTACTTGTTGACGTTGAGTAATTAATTGCGACGCATTAAATTTGGCAACAACACTCTTGAGAACTTCATTACAGATTGATGGGAGCACTCTTTCGTCGTAATCTAAGCCTAGTTGACGATACATTGCTGGTAATTGATTGGCATTAGGTCTCGATAAAACACGAAGAGAGATGTTGACCATTTGAAGATCTTTTGATCCGGTTGGTGATGAAATTTTTCTTGGTCTTGATCGAATGTCATAGATAATTGGATATTGGAACCAAGGAATGCGAAAATGAAGACCTTCTGAATAAACATCATTTTGTATGCCAGTAAGACGACTGAAAATGATTGCACGATGACCACCCTCAACTAAAAACAAGAGGAAGTTTTAATAAATGTTACGCAATTAATGTTTGTAAATAAATTTCGGTATTAGAATTTATGACAATAACCTTCATGAAGTAAATAGTATTGAAATAATTTAGTAAAACATTTTATGATTAAGATCTTATAATTGAAATCACAAGAATTAAGAAAACAAGTTAACACTTTTTGATAAGGATAAGGTTATGTGAAAAATACCGAAATTTTGATTACAAATTATGAAATTTTATTTTATTACCGGTATAAATAGATTGAGAAACTCCATAAGCAGCTAAACCAATCCCAGCAGCTAATTTTAAAGCGATTCCTAATCCAGGCGGTGTGCCTTTAGGGAATTTTCCTGCCAAGTCATTTAATTTAGATTGTGCCATTGAAAACTATTAAATGCACTTTGATTTGTAATAAATTGATAGATCAATGCTTTCTCCTTAAACACAAAGGGATATTTTGGTGTGATTACTTTTATTTCCTAAATTTTACAAATGTTTTTAATTTTCTTGAAAAGTTCAATGCACAATATAGAAATTTTAGCATACCCTTTTGTTTAAAATATTAGCGACAGTTGATTGTTGAAAATGTTTGTTTACATGAAGTCATGCAAATGAAAATAAATATAATTTTTATGTTTATATTGATTTCATTTCATAATTATACATTAAGCTTATAAGTACTATCAATTATAAAAATATATGACAGATTGAAAAAAAACAGAAGATAGTAATTTTATTTATAAGTCTACATAATAAAAACAGATATGGAGCATTCTAAGTAGTTGAGAAAAGAGCTTAAGATTTTTTTGTGTGAAAAACAAAATTTTAGAGATTTTTCTATTCAAATGGTTTCTTAGTGTAATTAAAAGCATTTAAACGTACTGTAATTGTGCCAAATTAATCAATTGCAACCATGTATTATTGTGTGGGTTGGCCTAAAGTTTTAAATTCACAACAAAATTCGCCAATAAAATTATCTGTCGACAAAGTCAAAATTTTATTTGCAATTTTATACGAAAAGAGTATTTGTATATGGTTTTGCAAACCATCAGTTCCAATAACATACCATCGTAGAACAGATAAATGCATCGAAGATAATGGTACAAATGCATTTGTCGAATGGAAGGTGGATAGCTCAAAACTTGTAGTTGCTGTAAGTTAAAAATTTATTGTCCCACTTAAAACATCATATAAATTCTCTCACTTGAGTGCTGACTTGGATTTTACGCATCTAATTTTTTTTAATTCCCGTTTTTTGTTTTGTTCTTTCAATTCATTATGCTGTTTATTTCGTTACTTTTTCTCGCTCTCTTCTCTTCCTCTCATCATTCTTTTCTCACAAATCTCTATTTAATTAAATATTTGAATGTGGCTTTGCTGCTACTATTGCTTCGGCTCTAAAAATCGTCATTCTTTGACAGACAAACGGTGGTGCATTAATTATTTATGACGTTCAAGTGAATGATGACACCAGCAATGGATTATATACCCAAACTGATTCTCCGTTTAATTATTTACGTCGCGACTCGGCAGAATTATTTGTTAAAGAGACTATTCCATCCTTAAAGCTAAATTTGGTAAGCATGTCATGATTTTCTCACCTACTTATGAACTTTATTAATAATTCATTTTTATTATCTCTTTCTTTCTCTCACATCTAATCTTACAACTTTACTCGTGTTCTTCAATTAATAATCACACACAGTCAATTATTGTTAAATTGTATTGTAACATAACAAGTATATCTTGTATTAATGTGGGACAAATGATGGTCGCCACAGATAAATTAAGTATATTAAGAATTAATTGGGAAGGTGCGGAAGAACGTGACTACTCTTTAGATCTTCGAAGAATTCCATTTAGTATAAATCAACAAGTTCATTATGGTAAGTATAGATAAATTAAATGGCTGGCTTTTGTATTGCAGAATAAGCTTAATTTTAATCTAATTTTCAATTCTATTTATTTTCTGCAATCGATAGCAATTTGATTATATGAAAGAATTTTGTGTGAAATATTGAAAATTTATTCTATTTCTCTTTCTATTTAGCCGTCCCCATTCTTGAACGAGATGCCTATGTTATATCTATGGATTATTCTCCTTTATTGGCCGGCTTTTCAATTGTCCTCAAAGACGGCAGAGCTGCCTTTCTCACATCAAGCAATCTAAAATTCGATCCAAACGTAAGCTTTATTTATTTTTATTAACATTTCATTATCATTTTTATCCCATGTTAAAATTTTAAATTTATAGCAAGTAAGCGGAATCTGGGCTCAGAATTTAGAAGATGTCACATGTACATCAATCAATCACAAACATCGATTAATTGCATTTGGTAGAAAAAAGTAAGTTTTTTTTCATTCTAACATAAATTATTCCGCTCTCATTTTCTTTTTCTCTCACTCACACATAGCTGCCAAGTGAACGTTTATATAGTTGATGATGTGTCTGGCGGCCTTGAACTTTCACACACAATGTCATTGAGCTCAAAAGATTTCCCTGGTACACCTGGTTATGTACGTGAAATGAAATGGACCCCAGACGGTTGTGCAATGATACTCTGTTGGTCAACGGGTGGCATTTCTTTGTGGTCAACATATGGAAATATGCTAATGTCATCTCTTGCATGGGACTACGGTTTAAATGTAGACCTTTTCAAACAAAATCCATTAAACATTCTCAACATGGAGTGGTCCACTGAAGGTTATCAATTGCTGATGATTCAATTACATGCTAAATATACAGAAGATGGACAGGTAGCCGAACAAACGACGAGAGTAATCCAATTAGATTTTGTTAAAAGTATTTTATCAGTCAATCCATCCATGAGCTCACATCCGTATTTATTATTACAAGGCGATGATAAGCTCTATTTAAATCGTGGCGATGCTCTACAAAAAATGTATGCTCATTTTGCGACAATGGAAAAATCCAAAAATTACGTAGATTTATATGGAAGCGCGGAGAAGATGGAAGAAGACTATGGTTATTATAATTTTGGAAGTGACAATAAGAAAACGATTACATCAATTAACACATTGTCAGAGAGCAAACATTGGATAGTAATAACTTTACCAACACAATATGCTGCTTCTAATTGGCCCATACGTTATAGCGCTATTGATTCTACCGGTAATAATTTAGCAGTAGCAGGACGTACAGGAATGGCCTTGTATTCACTTGTTACTAGAAAGTGGAAATTATTTGGAAATGAAACTCAGGAAAAAGATTTTGTTGTGTCAGGTGCAATTCTTTGGTGGGATAATTTTGTTATTTTGGGAAGCTACAGTCTTTTAGATCACAGCGATGAAATTCGAATGTATCCGAAAGACTTAAAATTGGACAATAGATTCGCATCGATAATTAAAATTGCATCGCCTGTAATGCTAATGAGCATCTACAAAAATCAACTGATTATGTTCACCTCAGACGGTTATGTCACGATTTATGCAATAGTTCAGCATACCGTCGATACTGTCAATTTAATTAAATTTAAAGTATATGATATTAAGAATCTTTGTGTGCATCCGGCATGTGTCGTTTCCGTATCACTCGCAAATTTAAAACACGACACATCTTTGAAATTGTCATCGAACCAATCATCTGACACACTTTTGCTCAATGTATCAGGAAAAATTTTCATGCTACACTATGAAAATATTGGCGCAGAAAATCAGCAATTGGCATCGACATGTCTTGCGTCATCGGTTGAATGCCTTTGGGTGTCAAATTCATCGAAAATTCATTTAAAAGATTCACTCTGGCTTTTTTGTGGAAATCACGGAATGCGTGTTTGGTTACCGGTATTTCCTAGACAAGGTGAAAATGGCAGTCGCAGTTTGCGTCATACTTTCATGTCAAAACGTATCATGCTGACATTCAATTTGAAAATTTATCCACTCGTTATATTATTTGAAGAAGCAATAATTTTGGGAGCTGAAAATGACACAATACTCTATACTAACGATTCAGATCTTCATTTTTCACTCCCATTCTCAACTGTTGAGCGTTCAACACAGGTTTATTTACATCAAATACTCAGACAATTGATTAGACGCAATCTTGGATATAATGCATGGGAGATTGCGAGAACGTGTACAAATTTACCATATTTTCCTCACGCCCTTGAGCTACTATTGCACGAAGTTCTCGAGGAAGAAGCAACAAGTAAAGAGCCAATTCCTGATGCATTACTCCCTAGTGTACTTGAATTCATACAGGAATTTCCCGTCTACTTACAAACTGTCGTACAATGTGCACGAAAAACTGAAATTGCACTATGGCCATATCTCTTTTCAATGGCAGGAAAACCGAAAGATTTGTTTCAACAGTGTATCACTCAAAATCAATTAGAGATCGCTGCTAGTTATTTGATAATCCTACAAAATCTTGAACCATCATCAGTGAGTAGGCAATATGCAACGATGTTACTCGATACGGCTCTTGAACAAAAAAAATGGGATTTGGCTAAAGATCTTGTTCGGTTTCTTCGTGCAATTGATCCAAACGATGTTGAATCTCCGAGAACGTCTTTCATTATGGGAAATAAATTTGGAATGCCACAATCATCTTTGCCCAACTCTGAGGATCTCACTTTAATTCTCGGTAATATTACACGCGGGAGGAGTTTCTCAACAACACAAACGCCGCCTAAACATGCGCTCGAAACAAAACCTGACACACCAAATGCGAAAGATAAATTTGTCATTTCCACAGCAATAAATCCGCTAAGAAATAAGAGACGTGTATCATCAATTCCTAAGGAAAAGATAAAAATTGTTGAAGATTTTTTCATCGAAGATATTTTACAGCGTCATGCGACAAAGCTTCTTCAGAATCGTAAGCTTGAGGATCTTGGTTACATGGCTGCAAAACTTGACTTTCAACTTGTCGGATGGTTGTCAAAAGAGAAGGATAAATCAGCGAAAATTGATGATTTTGTTACCACATTGAAGCAATTACACGAGCAAATGGAGTGGCCAAAACCGAGCATTGAAAATTTAAAACAAACAAGCAACGATATTTCAACTGTTCCGCAAACACCAGTCCCAGATAACACAGAATCAGGTTATCATTCGAATGAACCTGAAAACTATACAAATATCTTTGCCAATGCCTATCAAAAATCGGGAAATTTATCGATTGATGGTAAATTCCATCATGATGTGGTTGAGGCAAATCTTTTACCAAAAATGGATTTGATGAGTGTGGCGTCAGAGCAAGTGTCACTATGGGACGATGAAAAAGCAATAAGTGGACAAGTTTATACAAATTTTGAGCTTGAAGATCAGACATATCACAATGCTATTGAAGAGCAAAATAAAAAAGATGCGCATTCGAAGCAAGCAATTCAAAAAATGGAAATTAAACTGCGCTACTTGCTTCAATTGTTCAACGAAGGAGATTGTTTAGAATTTTCACTTCTTCTAAGCATTATGCTGCTAGATAAGGCAGCAGTGGTGAGGATCACTAATAAAGCAATAAGATCGAACTCGCTGATATTGTGTCGAAAATTAAGAAATGGACTGAAAGATATCACTCGATGGAGTTTATATGAATGGTGAGAGATGGATATAAAAATATTAAAAAACATTTTTAATTTAATTTCATTTTTTTAGTCTTGGATATCAATCATTCATGTTGTCATTAAAATCACAAATTTCCATTTTGGATAACTTTGTAATTCGTGAAGAGTCTATATCACCAGTTCTCGCAATGATGAATAAAGAAGTAGTGATTGAAAATCAACTTAACACAAGTGATAGCTCAAGTAAAGAGGCAAGTATCAAAAAAAAACTTTTTCTTAAATTTATTCTAAAGATATGCTTTATATACAGAACAATGAAATCGACATAACACAAAAGTCAAATGAAAGCAAGTTAAACACAAGTGGCACGTCGACTGCAGGCAGCATTGCAAACACATTAGAAAGGAAAATAAGTGTTGAAGAAAAGAGATCGGTAACAAATAGTAAATCGAGCATCAATGCAACTCAAACAAAACAACAACTTAATGATAGCAATGCGTCAAACACTTCGTCCATCAATGAGAACTTAAAGAAGACTGTTACAACTGCAAGTAGTGAAAATGAAGTAATGCTGAATGAAGAAGATCAAGGAAGATGTATTGTGATGTAAAAGAGTGGAAAATTTAATGTTTTTAAATATAATTTTATAACACTAACACTAGCCTAAAATCTGCTCAGTAAAAACAAATTTAATTGAGTTAAAAATAAGATTCTTGCTCATTCCTTCTCCCTAACACATAAACAACACACTATCTTATTATTATGTTAAATGTAGTTGATTAATGTTGATAAATAATTTCTAATGTAGTACCTTCATTCATTTGCGCCCTCAATTACAACTTTTTTTTTGTTATAACGACATTGTAGTGCAATTTAGAGACGATTTATTTATTCGATTTTAAATGAAATCTTTTTGAAAATGAAAATAAATAAAACAATTGAATAATGAAAGTTATTGATAACATGAAAGTGTGTAAAACACATTTTTTATTGACCAAATTTAATTAAAATTAATTTGTTAATTGGGTTTGTTCTTTAACAATCTTTTTTTGAATTTTCCTGAAAAAAACTCTCCCACTAGCTTATTTTAGTTCAGAGACACATTACTGAATGACTAATACGCAAACAGATAATTATGACTACTTGTTGTCCCGCTCTGTGTGAAATGATAACATCATCGTGAAAGAGCAGTCAACAATTATATTTCATCAAGGGTAGGAGCAAATAAATAAATAGAGTAACTCTCTCAATGAAGAAATAGAAAAAATGAGAATGTTTTTTTCCTTCGAAAAAACTTTTATAAGAATTCTCTTCTCTAAAAGAAAATTAGTCGCTTTTCAACCATGGAACAAGAACAAGCAAATTTAAAAACCGGAGATGTTAGTGAGAAAAAGGGAGTTAATAGTAATACTAAACGACAACTTTATGGTGCAATTATCATGTCGTTGATATCATTTGCTTACGGATGCACATGTGGTTGGACATCGAGTGCAATTGTGATATTAAAATCAGATGACACTCCATTAACTACGGGTCCAATTAATTCAGATGAAGCGGGTTGGATTGCAAGTGCTATAGGTATTGGAGGATTTGTGGCTAATTTTTTTTTCGGTTGGGTGAGTTAACTGTCAATCAAATAAAAAATAAAATATTTTAATCTCATGACCTCTCAGTTGTCGGAAAAAGTCGGACGTAAGATTGCCCTTTATTGTGTTGTTATTCCACAAATATTATCGTGGATTTTTACTTATTATGCACGGACTCCAATTTATCTTATTATTGCACGTATCTTGGGAGGAACAGGTGAGAAAAACATCTTACTGAAGTGAAGTAGTAAAGTGAAATTTTTATTTCGTGATAAGGTGGAGGTGGCATGCTTGCGATTGTGCCTACTTTTATAGCAGAAATTTCTGATGATCATGTGAGAGGAAGATTGGGCTCGCTTGTTATTTTATTCTGCAATTCTGGATTATGTTATGCATATATTTGTGGAGGTTTCTTCGATTACCACACCAATCCATGGTTGATGCTTCCTATTCCAATTGCCTTCATGATATTATTCCTAAAATTCCCTGACTCACCTATATCGTTAATGAAACGAAAACGTTATGATGTGAGTACGCAATTTTTCATAATCGCATGAAATATATTTCGAAATTTTCCATTTGTTTATGCATTTAGGAGGCCGAAGAAGCCCTAATTTTTTACAAATCAATGAAAACATATACGAAGGAAGCTAAAAAATATTTTGAAAAAGAAATACAAAACTTACAATCAAAAGATGATAATGAAGAAAAAGCTTCACTAGAAAGCATTTACAAATCAAGGCCATCGAGAAAAGCTATTTTATATGGAATTGGTTTAATGGCTCTTAATCAATACACTGGTGCCTTTGCTTTAGTAACGTTCACAGCAACTATTTTTAAAGAATCTGGCTCGAATCTCTCACCAACTACTTCGTCAATTGTTGTTGCAATTATTCAAATAATCGGTTCGTTAACAGCTACGTTTTTTGTTGAGAAAGCTGGAAGGAAAATTATGATGGGTGTATCGTCTTTTGGCATGTTTCTTGGCTTGAGTGTTTTAGCTACATTTAATATGTACAAATCTGAAGGAGTTGATTTGAGCAATTACAATGTCATTCCATTGCTCTCATTTTCGTTCATAATTTTCGTCGGAAATTTGGGTGTTTTAACGTTGCCTTTCATGATCCTCAATGAAATTGCTCCTGCAAAGGTAATTAATGAGCTTCTATTTTACAATACGCTATTTAAGATTTTATTTATTTTAGATAAGAGGATTAGCATCAACTATTTGTATGAGCTTCTGTTGGTTCTTTGTATTCTCTGTAATTAACGTGAGTTATTGCGATTCTTTTTTTTTTTTTTAAACTAATGATTTATAATTTTTTAGTATTTCCCTGGCTTAATTGATAATTTAGGGATGCATGGAGCTATTTACATATTTGCCTTGAATGCACTGATTGGAGCTATATTTGTGCTATTGTTCATTCCAGAAACGAAAGGAAAGAGTGCTGATGAGATAATGAAAATCATGGAAAAGTGAATAATGAGATTTACTTAAATGATGTGATGAGAAATTAATTTAGTTTTTAAGAGCGAATATACTTAAAATACACATTGATCTGTTACATAGTTTTTAAAGTTTCAATAAAATTCAATAAATGCACGTAGATCGTAACTACTTTGTTTTATTACTCAATTTTAATTCATTATTTAATTCATCAAATTTCTTAATCATTGAATTTCTTGTTTTCTCCATTAATGCGTCCAAATCGCTCAACTTTAAATTTTTTGTTGGTATCTCAGGAAGAACTTCAATTATAATTTTTCCTGATTCGAAAATCATTTTTCTTGGGTCAAGAAAATAATTGTATGAGGAGATAACGATAGGAATTATTGGGACTTGAGATTGAATTGCCAACCTAAATGCACCTTTCTTAAATTCATCAATTTTTCCCGAGTGATTTCGATAGCCTTGAAAAATACGAAGAAATAAATTGAAAATTAATTAATTATTTATTGAATTTCTACCTTCAGCGTACATCCAAAGATTAATTTTGTTTTTCTTCAAATACTCCATACTCTCATTCATTTTCTTAACCCCACGATCTGGTGAATCTTTATTAATGAAAATCAATCCACAAAGCCTAAAGAGAAATTGAGATTTATTTTAATTTAAAGCATGAGGTCAAATTTCTTTTACTACCATGCTCCAATGCCATAAGGTCCTGAAAAAAGTAACAACATTCTTGCAATGGCCGTAACTCGAAATATCGGATGTTTTCTCATTGCATACCAAATTTCTAAAATTATAAAACGTGTTGCTATTGACTTATTATGAACAAAGATAAAGTGGTAATAAAAAACGCACCATACATGCCTGTGCGAGATAAGAAGCAAATTTAAAATGAAAAAAATTAGTAAATAAAAGCAGTTGATAGTTTTAAAATGCCATAAATTGCACAAAAACTCACAAAGAAAATCTAAGCTGCTTTGATGGTTGCTAACTAGAGAATGCAAATAGAAACTTTATTGCGACATCTTCATGTGAAAAATATTATTCATACCTATCACACTTGCATAATCTTTATCTAAATTTTTTATTCCTCTCAGTTCATAACTCAAACCGAGCACTGGTGACATCAATCTAAACATTTTACAAACTCCTCTAAAATTTACACTTTTACTAAATACTTTTTTAATTGAATTTAAATACAGAATTATTTCACCTAAAATTAATAGGATTTCTTGGTCTCAACAATAAATATGGTATTGACAAAATTCCAAGAATAGTTGAGCAGACGATATAAAAAAGATATTTCACATTGTACTTGAACACGTTACTGTTCTTATACAAAATTATAGAAATTATTACTAAAGCTAAAATTATTAGAGACATTTTATAAACCACTTTAATTTAACAATTGACAGCAGCTACTAAATGGGCAAATAACTTCAATGAATAAAAAATACTTTTTTTGATAAAATTTGTTATCAATTTTATTCAATTGATAACAAATGTGGAAAATGAAACACGATAAATAAGACTAGGAATATTGCTTACGATTTTTTATTTCTAATGAGTTTCGATTGAATACTTCTATCATGACATTGCGTGTTTTATCGATGAGCTCGTCTAACTTATCGATTGTATAATTTTCTGTGCTTATTTCTGGCAATGCTTCGATAATTGCTACACCAGGCTTTAATATTTTTTCGTTATCATTGAGAAAAGTTTGATATGAGCTGTATACAATCGGCATGATTGGTGTCTTAGTCTGAATTGCTAGATGAAAAGCACCTTTTTTGAACTTGTGAATCTCGTTTGTGTTGCGTCGCGTGCCTAATGATAAGAGAATTAATGTTTTCATATTTTTTATCTATCATTCATAACAATTTAGATTGTTTTTACCTTCCGGGAAAACCCACAATTTAGTTTTCTCACGTTTTAATCTCTCCATTGCATCATACATGATGCTTTTACTTTCAGCTGCTGATCGTTTATTTATGAAAATTAAACCGCATAACCTATTATATAATGATTTTAGATTCATTGAGTTAGGAAAAATTATTTGCTTGCACGAAATTTAAATTTTGATTGAATGTAACTTGTTTGATAAAAGTTATAGGAATATATAAAACAAACTTTAAAATTGAACAACCTAGCAAAAACGATAAAAAATAACGATAATGTTCACAATATCTTTTACAAATGTACAGTGGGTGGACAACCGGTTATGCGCTTTTTGTTTTTCAAACTTTTCTCATAAACTAAAGCAGCTAGAGTAAAACAGTAAAAA
>JACWBX010003589.1:39704-51694 GCA_014622435.1 Polypedilum pembai
GTTCCTAAAGAGAAATTAAAATTATCGCTTAAAAGGGGAAAAAATTTAATTTAGAACACATTTATTTTTGGGTCACTTTTTTGTTAAATTTATGAAAATCTCTTTTAATGTATGAAATGTAATGATTAAGTGTTTATCAGATTCTTTATCATTCACCGATTATATGGAACATCTTTTTTCTTATTATTTCTAATAGTTTTTTCTCAAAATTAACTATTTCATCACTTCAATTTGACACTACACAAGTACAAAAATGTTTAAAAAACTCTTCAATGAGTTTTCACTGAGTTGTTATCACTTAATTAAATCAAAAAGTGGATTTTAATTTCAAATTTAATTTTGGGCCACTAATTTATGAAAAACCTTATTTTAAGATAAAATAATTGATCGTGTGTTCAAATAGTAAAAAGCTCTAACTTTATGTAAAAACTTCCATACTATAAACGAGATTTGCTTAAATTAATTTATTTACCCTACATTTAAATATTTTTTTAAATCACCTTCGGGAAATATCCACAATTTAATATTATCCTTTTTAAGCTTTTCCATTGCTTCATTCATTGTTTGTTTTGCTTTAGAACTGTGACGATCAATGAAAATTAATCCAGAGAGATAAGCAGCAATACCAAAAGGCCCTGCATATAGCAACTCTTTCTTAGCAATAGCAGTCATGCTATGAATGACGTGCCATATATCTAGAAATTGTAAACAAAATCTACCTTGAAATTTAATCAGATAAAACAACTTTGTCAGCTGATAATGTTGTTTATCAAATTAGCAGACATGATGTAATTTCATTTTTGAAATTTTTCGAAAATACTCACTAAACATGCCTATAAATAAATGAGAGAATAATCAAAATTTGAATAAATAAAATCATAAAAAATAGATTTACCCATTACGTCCACTGTATGTAAAAAAAGAAAAGAAAGATAACATATTATCGATATTAATGAAAAGTGTTGCAGATCGATGTACTTTAGCACATTTTAAACGCCACAGATCAATGTTTGTTATTAAATTGCAAAAAATAACAAATTCGTTTTTATAAACAGAAGTTTAAATTTAAATATAATTGTTAAGTTAAATTTGAATTAAAAAATTTCATTATAGTTTTCGAGATCTCGTAACTCAACCCAAGTGAATGTATAAGCTGTTACCAAAAATGCGCAAAAAATTATATTTAACCTGAACTTTGATGATTTGCTATGATAACGAATGATTTTTTTTCCATTAATCTTTCAGCTCCTCTTAATGTCCATGTAATACCTAATACTCTAGTTAAATGTTTGATTGCTTCAGCATATATTCTGAAATTTTAAAAACAACTTTTTTTGCTTATGACAGTAGGGATCAGAATCCTATTTCCTTACAGTAAATTCTCAACAGTTTTGCCTCGAATTGCAAAGTAAGGAATGTATAAAGCTGCCATAGTTAACACAGTTGAGTAGTAAATAAAATATTTTGCATGATACTTAAATGTACTGTTACACTTATAACAGTATAAGACAACAGTAAGGATTACTGAAAAGAAAGTGAAATCACTAATTAACTCCATTTCACCAAGCTTCAATTATCACAACTTGTCGATGTGATTTTTTAAAAATAACTGAAAATAAATTACGCTTGGTACAGCTTATTATATACATCCATTGAAAACTGATAAGAATCACTTAGTTGTAGTTGTATTAGTTCACAATTATACTTCTCATTCTTAATTGTTCATTTTATTTTTCACTATTTAATTTCATTTTTAATTGATAAATTTGATGTTAATGTCTCTTCATTAGGATTTAGATTCTTTTAATTAGAAAATATTTTTTTTTCAAAATGCCTACATGTGTATGATTGGAGACAATAGTGATTGTTTTATCATAAACAATAAAAATTATTTTAATGTTCTTTGGTTCTAGTTAATTATTTGAGAAGAATTGTCAAGTCAGTTCTAAATTTATTAAGAAATCAGATGTGAAAAATTTTTAAAAGTATTTTTACTAATTTCAGCATAATTTAAGAATTGTAATACTTTTTCAATCAAGTTCAAAGTAAAACCTTTTCTTTTAAAACAGAATTCTTTGCAGATAATAATAAATTGAGGAATGTTTTTGTTTGGAACAATTTAATGGGTATCTCGGACGAAATTTATGAATAAAAATTTTCAAGAAGATCAAAATAATTTTGAAATGTAGATAACAAAGTTTTTGGGCAAAATTTTTTTTGATTAAAATCTTGTCAAAAAGTTTATTACATTTCAAAACAAATTTAATCTTCTAAAACTTTTTTTAAAAATCTCATTTAAAAATGTTCCAATCAAATTACATCTCCCATAAGTTATAAGTATTTTTGTGCACAAAAATTTGTCAATTTCTATCAATTTTAAAATGCATCTTTGTGCATTATCTTTTACTCTTCTTCTTAATTTCTCTTTTCACAAATCTCTCTCACTCATCACATTTATTAAAATAATTTTCTTAAATATTTTTAAAATGACTAGCGCGTTGCTGACAATGCTGCTTGAACATTGTTATATGATTTCTCTTTCATAATTTTATGAGAATTTTTTATTTGTATTTCTTGTGTATTTTGATTGAACTTTTCAATCATAAGTTGCCTACTTTTCTGCATTAATTGATTAATATCATCGTGTGATAAACCTTTGGTAGGAATTTCTGGTAATGCTTCGATGATTATTTCACTTGATTCAAATATCTTTAGCTTTTTATTGAGAAAAGTGCTGTATGAACTGATAACGACTGGTACAATTGGAACTTGAGCTTGCACTGCAACATTAAAAGCTCCTTTCTTAAACTCATGAATTGTTCCTGTGTTTCTTCGAGTGCCTAAAAAAATAATTGTGAAAATAAGTAAGAAAAAAATTCGTTAGTGACTACCTTCTGGGAAAATCCATAATTTAATATTGCTTTGCTTCAGTCTTTCCATCGCTTCATTCATTGTGTTCTTTGCTTTATTAGTAGCATATCTATCTATAAACACTAATCCACATAAATAGGCGCATAAACCTGCAAAGACCATAAAAATGAGTTATTCGAGTTGTCGAGATTATTTTATCGATTTGTGCATGTTATTAGCATATGCAAATTGAATTATAGAACTTAAAACATAATATTACTCAATTGTTGCTAACTTATAAAGCATCGAATTGACAAAGGTTGTTAGGTAATGATGATAAGTAAAAAAGTGTATGACATTTTGATGTAATTGTTATCAAAAATAACGTCAAAAATTAAAACTTACCAAAGGGCCAAATATACAGTAATTCTTTTTTCGCAACAACTGTAGTCTTATGCATCACAGGCCAAATATCTACAAATAATAAAAATTTCATCACGAGACATTTTATTAGTTGTTTTTGTAAAATGTGAGAAGAAAAGAAGAAAAAAGATTTTTTTACTCACGAAACATAGCAAGGATGTCTATACTGCTTTGGTGATTGGAAATCTAGAAGAAGATTAATTTTAAAATAAACAAAGAGTTTGTTTATTGAATACTCACGATAACACATGTTTGATCTTTTTGTAAATGTTGAGCACCTCGTAAAATCCAAGTTAATCCGAGAATTTTTGAAATGTAACAACAAAATTTGCTTGCAGTACTATAAATTAAATATCAAAGTAATAATCAAGTAAAATGTCAAATTTAGAAAATAAGGAAAAGTATGAAACTATTTAAAATTACGCCTCCATAGTAAATTAAAAATTTCATGTAATATTTTAGTGAATTTGAAGTTTCATAGAGGAGAAAAAGAATAAAACACATTGCAATGATTTCTAAATAAAACATTGTGATGCTGCTTTTCCCAGTTTTTTATGTTTTCTTGCTATTCAATTTTTTGGTAACTACAATCAAAATTTTTTAGTTTGCCAGTTTCTCAACAACTGACAATTGACTGATACAAATTTCTTTATTATCACATTGGTTCACTTAGTCACTTATCAATTTAGACAATTTAAGTCTATGTAACTTTCAGTGAGGAAGTTTGATAATTTTTTCAATATCGGCACTGAAATTTTTTTCTTTTCTTGCTTATGCATCGATCGATATAAATATAGCGAGAAGAGAAATGAATCGAATGAACAACCCTTATAAAAACGTATCGCTCCACTCTCTTTTTTGCGATGTGCACTGTGTCTAGTGAATATATTTCGAGTGAATAGAATATGTTAAATGTTAGAAAGGGAATATTTTTAAACACTCAGAGGAGGAAAAATTTTGATGTGAATATGGGCCATGCGTGTTGCACAGATGTTTAAACACTTTCTCTCTTTTTCTAACGTATTTTTATTAAATTTGAATTTTATTTTTACGAACAATGTGTTTTCATGATTATTAATCATGTTGAAGCAATTTTAAGCAAAATTTCATTTGTTTGTGCATCAATTAAATGCTTGTATGCCTAGTAAATTCTGATTTAATATTAGACTTGAATTTTATTTTGAAGTATTTTAAATTAAGGAACTAGCCGCCAAATTTCTGTTTAGAAAAATTTTTAGATTCAAAATTTAAACTTTTTTTTGCTTATCAGTGTTTATGTATTATAAATTTTAATTGTAAAGTATAGAAAAATTAAAAATTAGATAGGTCAATATGAAAGAGCGTTAAATATAATTCAAATATTCGTAAATAGCTCTCAAAATCGAGACAAAACTGTAACGCATTCAATTGCGCTAAAAAATTGTGTTGAAAATAGAAAATTTAACTTTACTTTTTAAAAATCATAGTTGCCAATAGAAACGAATAATTGATTTGTAGTTTATTTATTTTATTCATAACAACCGGTAATTCTAAACTAGAAACACGTAAAAATGGTGAGTTGTTAATTAAGTAAATTGAAGAAAAATGAATTTTAATCAATATGTTTTATTTTTTTCATGTAATTTTTCAAGGCCGAGTCAACAACTAAGAAATCAACAGCAACGACAACGACTGCATCTAGAAAGAAATCTGGCCCTAAATTTGAGCTGACTGAGGAGCAGAAGAATGACATCAAAGAAGCATTTGATTTATTTGATACTTCATCGTCTGGTGTTATTGATATCAAAGAATTAAAAGTTGCAATAAGAGCTCTAGGTTTTGAGCCAAAGAAGGAAGAAATTAAAAAAATGATTGCCGATATTGATAAAGATGGCACAGGAAAACTAAGTTATGCAGACTTTCTTTCACTCATGACTGTAAAAATGGCTGAAAAAGACACAAAAGAAGAAATTTTGAAAGCATTCCGTCTATTTGATGATGATGAGACAGGAACGATTTCGTTTAAGAATCTGAAACGAGTTGCTAAAGAACTTGGAGAAAATTTAACAGATGAGGAACTGCAAGAAATGATCGATGAGGCAGATCGAGATGGAGATGGAGAAGTGAATAAAGAGGAATTTTTACGAATTATGCAAAAGACACAGCTTTACTAATTATTAATTTTATCTACATACCAATATCAAAAATCATCGTCAATAAATTCTCGGTGAGATCTCAAATGATAAGAATTTACTTACAAATCGATCAACTAACGCTTCACTTAATGTCAGATAATTATAATAATAAAATTCCTATATTTTAATAATTCTTCTCTCTTTTATGTGAATAAATCAAAATATTCTCTGATATCAAAATCAGTATCGAAACTTTTGATTGAAAATGCAATATCGATTTTTAGCTTTGATTTTTAAGCTAAAATATAGGTTGGTTTATTTCAGGTTTTTATTATCATTCATTTCTTTTTTATTACATTTTATTTTATGTTTTAAAACTCCTGAATCGATTTTTGCTATCTCAATGTTTTTCACTTTATTATTTCATTAATTTAATTGGTATTTTATCATTATTAAAATTTGTATAGCATTAAGCGAGTTTTATTTATTTTTATAGTCATTTATTAGATGTTAAATATTTTATAAACGATCAAAATTTAGTGGATGTGTGGATTATTCAGTTCAGCTGTAGCCATAACTCGATATTTCATGCTCATAAGCAAGTGTATTTTTGGTTAATTAAATTTTTGAGTGTCTGCTGGTCCAATTAGCATTAACTTTTTAAATATAAATTCAGCATTTTTCATATCATAAGGGTAATAATCATAATAAAAATGTATAAATATGTGTGTACGCTTCATTATATTTTATATTATTACTATACGACCTTTATAAATAATGAGTAAATCAAGAAAGACAATAATTTTTATTGTAGCAAAAAGTTTTACTTTCAATACTTTCATTTTTCACTTGAGCACTAACTATAATATACATATGAAACTAAAGACAGGTTTTAGCATTCTATATACCAAAAAATCATTATTTCTTTCTTAAATACTTTTTCATTGTAATTAAGTTGGTAGTTAATTCTTATATGTATATGAGAATGTTAAACATTTCATTCAGGCTATAAAAAGCTACATCTTCCTTGCGGCAATACAAAAATTTTTATTCTCTTATGACAACACCTACAAAAAATTGTGTTTTTAAACCCCAACTATGTTGGTGAAAATTTTTTCTCTTTTTTTGATATTTTTAATATTTTTCATCAATACCACCCCATAATTTTAAGAAATCAATAATTTTTTGTGTTCCCACAAAAGCATACAAAAAGGCAGCGCGAGTTTATTTTGCAAATATTCATATAAAAATTTTAGCTTAGGCTCATTTCAACATCAATCAGTTTTTTGTTAACAAACTTTTCCGTTTTTCTTCGCCCAGTTATGCACAAAGAAGAAACATTTCATATTTTTATTGCATACATTGATCACAAAGCGTTAATACTTATTCATTCTTGTATCTAATCATGAAAAGTGCAATTATACTATTGATTTTTTTATTTTTTTCGCTTAGCAGGCAACAGGTGGTGGCGATGCTCTCTTTTCAATTTTTAAAATTTTCTTTCTTGAACGAAAGAATATTTTTCTTTTTTAGCGATATACGATGTTTTTTAAGAGATAAAGTTTGTAATTTTTTATTGAAGTTGAAGAAGTTGTTTTCTATTATCGTTTGTTCTACAAAAGCCTAAGAGAAATTTTTCTATTTCATTTATGTTAGAGAAAAGAAATGAGAATACATAACTTATTTTTGTCTATAATAGAGAAGGGTGAAAAGGTTAGATACAAGAAGTTCAATAAATTCCATTCTTTTGATTATATTAGCTATTCCAACTATTTGCTATTTGTTATGTTAAGATATGAATGTTTTGCTTGGCAAGCAGTCATTTTTTTGATAATTGAATTTTCTTTTTTGCACGATTTACTTATGTAAATTTTTAAAAATTTTAAGGAACATAAAGCACAAGATAAGATGCAGGAAAATTTTTATCGATTATCTTTCTTCAATTTAAAATTTGGACTGATTATTTTTTCTTCTTACTCTAATCCAAGTCACAAAAAAGGAAAATAAATTTCGACATTTTCCAATCACAATATATAATAAAATAGGGATTTATGTGAGATATTTAGCTTATAAGCTATCAGTGCAAGCAGTTTCAGCAGTCGCATAGAATTCAATAATTGTGTCCATTTTAGTCATAATAATTTCTCTTGTTTACCACAATAACGTAGAACTAAATTATAAAATTTAGTTTGAATGTGTATGTGTTTAGAGTGACGTTAATTGTAAACTTGTAAATCTTGCATGTGCGTAGTAAACTAATTTGAAATTGCCTGTTCAGTGTTGTTATTATCTACTTGTTGATTTGTAGTTGATATTGCCGCTTTGTTCTGACGAACGATCATGGCACGACGTTCCTGTGCATTATTTAGAGAGAGAGAAAGAAATAAAAAAAATCTAATGAATCAATGAGTAATAAGTCCTTGTGAAAAGTAGGAGAAAATATATACACAATTTTCATTGCATGAGAGAGAGAAAAACGAAAATAACTAAATGAAATTATAGCATATAGGTGAAAATGCATTGACACGCGAATAAGTACAATATGATGACTCATGCTGATGTGTGTGTTTTTGTTGCTGATGATATTTTAAAATAAGAGAGAAAGAAACAAATAACATACGTGTTTTCTGATGATTTCAAGTCGTTTCTCAATTTCCTTTTCACGATTCCTTTCTGCCATAAAGAGCTTATTCTCGATAACACGCGTCTGTTGTTCGCGATTTTCGCGTGAATCAGCTGTATGTCGGACCTCGGGGACTTTGACCGAGTTCTGAATCGAGTGAATTATGTAAGTAGTGATGATGATGAAGAGACATGTGCATGTTGTTCAAGTAAGTAAGTATGAATGAATTTTATGAATGATTAACATAAATTTGTTAAAGTTAATAAGTATAACGCAAAGTAACACAAAGAAAAGGAACAAAGAGAGAGAGAAAGAAAGAATGGGCAAAGAAGGAGATGGGACAAACACAATGTCAAATTTTTATATAACACACTTCAACTTACATGTTCTCTGAGACGTTCCAAAATCCGCTTAATATTCTCATCACGTAGACTCGCAGCGGCTTTCAATTTGTCATTCAAAGCGTTTCGCTCTTCGACTTTCTGTTGTTCCATCATCTCCTTGGTTCGCTTGATTTCTTCTGTATGACTCTGCGATTTGGGAAATAACTTTATTTGTAATAATTCTATCTGGTTTCTAATTTAAAAATTGCTGTCAGTGGCTTTGTATTGTTGTTATTGGTGGCATCCTGCTGAATGGCTTTTGGAATTTGAACTTGCGCCAGGTTCGGTTCTGCAAGTATCACCTCATACCGAAGGCCGCCTTTTGACTTCTCCTGACAACGAATTTCAGTAGCTGAGGAAACAAAATGAAAAAAAGGGAAAGGAAAAATTATTTTTCTCTTCATTGAATATGTGTTGGAGTTTCCGCGTTTGAGTGAGTCATCATTGCACTTTTACTGACTCGCTTAATGAACATGAAGAATAAAAGAGGAAAAAGGAAGCCTTTTTTAAGTGGATGCTCACTTTTTATTCGCTAAATGGCATTCAATTTCTTTTTGCGTAAAAGCGATAAAAAACAGAATAAGTAAATATTACGGCACTAATGAAAAATAAAACTATTATATTGTTTCGAGGGTGCAAGAGTCAAATCAAGCCACAAAGCGACATAGAGAGTACATGTTTGTAGACATTTGTCTCGTCAGAGCGTCTAGTCACGCAAACCAACTACCACTTGTGCTCTATATGAAAATTCATTTCACTATCCTTCTTCTTTATTTTTGGCACACTCAAAGGAAATACTTCAAGGAATAACACATAGATTAATTTTGTAATTAGGCCGAATAGTTGAGTTGAAAAATCTGCTATTTTTTTTTGCTTGCTTTTAAATGAGCAAAATGCCAAGAAGATATTGACATAAATTACAATGTTAATGTGGTCTTGAGGCATAAATTAATTCACTCTTCTTAGGTTCATTACAAAAAGAAAAGATTATAGATTTTCAATAAAACACCTGCTCATACTGGGCTACTTTCGTTCACTTCAATGATACTTACTAATAAATTTCACCTTCTTCGATGCCTTCGGCTGCTTTGCTCGCACTTTTCCTGATTGTTTCTTTGCTGCATGAACTAAAATGGAAGACCATTTTAATTAGTTTCAAATTTTATTATTTTTTAATAAAGGTTAAAACTTGGTGTAATAATTTAAATTGATGCAAAAGACATTTCAAACGAGAGAGAAAGCAATTTAAAAAGAAGAGATGCAATGTGTTCTTTCACAAACTCTCGGGCAATGAATACAATTAGAATTGAGATAAATATTTGTCTTCTGCATATAATGAAATGTTAATGCAGCATAAAAGTCAAATGACATAAAATTCTTGAGTCATAAAAATAGATAATCTTTTAATACATGCTCTAGTAATTTGAACAAATCTGCTACTCATGTCTCATATGGCTAAGTAAAAGAGAAAATTCAGTCATAATTAGGCAGGCTGTTTACTATTTATAGAAGCTACGAAAAATTCATGACATTTGATGTCGGAATTATTCAAAAGAAGAATTTAGAAGTCAAAAATAAAGAAAATTTATTGATCATTAGCATGACTAATAGACAAATTCGTCCTTTTTGATCTTTAAAACACCTTGAGCTTCGAAATATTCTAATTATTGTCAATCATAGACAAAAACTTATTTAATATCAATAAACCTTTTGGATAGACTGAAAATTCTAAAATTTTTCTTCTTTCTTTCTATCTGCAGTCTTCGTAGTTATTCTTATTCTTTAAAATATTTTTCTTTTAGCCGGTGATAAAGGTGAGTATAAAATGAAGAAGAAAAGAAGCATGAACATAAAAGCACATAAATGTTTCTACCGAGACTTTTTTACAGCACTAAAAAATCCCCATTAAAACTCCTTTTTATGGGAAAATCAATAGAAATTCAACAGAAAAGAATGAGAGGGTTGAGAATATATAAAGAATTTCAATTATTTTTTGATCAATATTTGCAGAATTCATCGAAAAAGCAAGAAGCAAGAAAAATCAATAGACACACACTCAGCACAATTGTTCGCATTTTTCTCCCAAATGAATGAGTCATCACGAGACTAAAAGGAGCTCATATGATACAATAGCACTTTAACACAATTAAATTATTATGCTTGAGTGTCTTTTGTAGAGTTCTTATATAATTGCTTTCATCATCATCATAAAATTATTATCATCATTGCTTGTGTCCAGACAGTGTAAAAATGTGTTTTTTTCTTTTTGGCTTTTTCCTGTCTGAAGCAGCTTTTTATGACTTTTTGTCTCTCATTATTTTGCACTTACTTCCTGCAGCAGCCGGCAGCACCGGAGCACGACATGAGTGACAAAAGCACTGAAGCACAGAGTCACGAACCAGTGTGATCAACATGATTGATAATAATTGGCCTCTAATTAATGAATTTTATAGCACACCGATAAATTTCTTTTCTGTTTTATTTTGCTTAAAAAACAAAATAAGGGTGGGGTCCGTGCGATGAAGAAAAACTCAAAGAGAGAAAAAACTTTTTCAGTACTTTCTTCCTGTTTACAACTTTTTCCTCTCTTTTTACTTAAGAACCGTGAACTGTTCGCTTTAAAATGATGCGACTACGATGAAGGAACGTAGAGAACTGCGCGAAATAATGAAAATGCTGAATTTGTGAAAAAAAATTATTGCAAAAGGACTCTGCTATGCCTTCGGGCAGTTTTCGTTCTGATCATGCGAAGTAAAATTTTTACTTTTTTCTTTTCTTCATCAGCATGCAAAAACCTTCTTGAATGAAATTTTCTACTCTTACACATGATGTCCGCTGAATCATCTGATGTGAATTACAATTTATTTACCTTTTCCGATAGTTTCAGTTTCATTTCGATTTTGGGATGCAAATTTTTTATGACTTTTAATCAAAATGTTGAAATTTTAAAATAATTTGATTCTAAATAAATTAAATTCAATTAGTATAAAATTTTTAATTAAAACGGATAAAATTTGGTTGCACACTTAATTTGATTGTAAAACGTTTTTGAATTCTGTTTTAGATAAGAGGATAAACATAGTGGCGACAAAATGTATGAAAAGTGGTGAATTTTTCGCTACCGTGACTATATTGATAATTAAATTTTTAACTTATTTGCTAAAAATTTAACCACGAATTTAAGTGATGCCTAAATCAGGGGGATGGACACGGGGGCGAAAACTTGAAAAATTTTTCGCCCTTTTCGCCCCTTTCGCCCCAAAATTTTATTTTATACCAGAAAATCCTTTTTTAACATCGAATTTTCTATCTCATTTGATGAATGTTGATTATCATACAAAAAAATGACAGAATAAAACACTGCTTATTTAAGTGGCAAAAACGATTGATAAAACTATAAAATAACTAACTTTATGTAGAAAACTTAATCCATACAATAAACGAGATTTTTGATATTTTATATTGTTGCTTAGCAAAAGTAGCTTAAAATTAATTTATTTACCCTACATTTAAATATTTTTTTAAATCACCTTCGGGAAATATCCACAATTTAATATTATCCTTTTTAAGCTTTTCCATTGCTTCATTCATTGTTTG
>JACWBX010003590.1:0-20701 GCA_014622435.1 Polypedilum pembai
ATAGCAATAGTAAAATATTCAAAAACACTGTCCATAAGCACAAATCAATAAAGAAATTGTAGTTAAGGCTTAATTGATGACGAGTATTAGCCCATGTGTCTATATTGTTGAAAATCATGCAATGAACATGGAAAGAAAACAACAATAAAATTCTTTTTTTATCGATTCTTCTTTGCTTTCAAATATATTAGGGTTCGGAAATTTACAAACTGTTTGCAAACCACTCACATATTTTCAAAACATAAAAGTTCGTTGATTTTCATTGTTTACATTTGAGTAAAATTGTGAAATAATTGTATAAAACCAAAATTACCACTCATTTAACTAACAAATAAGTAAATAAAGATTCAATTTAGTATTAAGAAACATTTAATACTAGTTTTATACTTTATTTAAATGAATCTCTTAAGACAATGTTGATTAGTTTAGAAGCCATTGATTATTGAAAATTATTTGGATCTATTGAATTTCCCAACTTGTTTAAAATTGTATCGAATATATTTAGAATTCCTTGTTCATTTGCAGCTTCTGAAACAATTCGGTACAAGCTTATTTTCATTTATATTAACTTCTGTAATCTTGTTACAGAACATTTCTATATCGCAGATATATTTTGAAAATCTGGAGTCTTAAATTGAAAATTTTGATACTCTTCATTGTATTATATAACATTATAGAATGAAATAAACCGTAATAAACAATGACTTAGTTGTAAAAACAAGTTTTATACTTCTTATATCTAACGGACATTTAAGGTTTCAAAATTTACATACCGTTTGCAATGTAAAATGAAAGGTTTGTAAAATGGTTTGCAAACGGTTTGCAAACGGTTTGTGGCGAACCCTAAAATATATACACACACAATGGAAAAATTTGCTTCTCATGCTATTGGAAATGAGTCGTGAACGGAAAATGAACATTAAAAGAAAATCGTTCCATTTTTTTTTTCATTGTTTGTTTTTCTTTCAAATAAGAACAAGAGTAAGATATTAGAAAATCCTCCCTTAAAAGAGATAGAAAGAGAGATTTGGGAAAAAGAAGAAAATAATTCATTCTTTGGGCACTTGCAGAATGACTATTTCTATTGACCTGGTGATAAATTATTCTAACTTATTAATATTGTAAGTGTTTGTAATGACTATCTAACGCCTTGATAGTGAAATCAAGAATTCTTTTGAAGAATATAAAAAAAAGTTCTATTTCGAAATTGAACAATATATTGTTAAAACTGAAATAAAATTTTCGAAAAATTAATATACCTTCGAAGTCAAATTTTTGAAAATTTGTTGAAATTTATTGTTAAACAATAAAAAATTTAAAATGTCCATAGTCTGAGTAAATAATTTTCTAATTGAACCTACAAATTCAATCGTTTACATTGTCTTGATGAAGAAAAAAGAAAAAATGAAGACACCGCTCTCAACCATTGTTCTATAATTCTTGAATCTTTTTTATTATTCTTACGTAAAGAGAGTGAAATTGAAATTGTAACTGTAATCAGATAAAGAATAAAAATTTTCAGTTCTTTTTTGTACTGCTAAATTAAACGATAGAAATCTCTAAAGTAAAGAACAGGCGAAAATTTTTAATTTATGCAATGTAACAGTTTTTACTCGACTAAACGGTGTGAATTGGAATACATATACGGAATATTTGCTTAATTTTCTTCTTCTCGATGTGTTACTGTTCTGAATGGAATGAGAAGGTGCGAATTGTGTTGGGTATTAAACCTTATATATAATTTACATGAACAAACACGAGAACATGGAGTTTTATTGGAATATGTACATATCCAAAAGCAATTTTTCATATACAGTAAGCTACATGAGATGGAATTTAATATGATACAAAAAAAATTTGATTTCTTTACAAAGTTAATTTTCTATTTACATTGAAATATCCTACATACTCAATTTAATATCAAAAGACTTCTTCAAATTACAAAATGCATGCTAATTCAATTAAAGTTGCAGTTGAATAAACTCAATATGACATAATTGAGTTTTATTAAGATGATTTGTACAAATTCTGAGTAATTTTAATCAAAATAAATCTCTTTAAATGAAATTCTTAGGGTTCGGAATTATGCAGATAAGAAGAAGAAGTATGTGCATAATTTTCTTCTTCTTATTCATTTTTGTATGGAAAAATCAATAAGATTCTGCATAATTCCGAACCCTAGAAATTCTTCACTTTAATGTCAGAAAAAAGTTTGTGATGCATCAAAGTGTAAAAAAAATCAAAAATTTTTTGTTTCATAAAAAATTCATCAGTCAAGCTGCTTTCAGCTTAACTCTTCATGTATGAAATGCAATTCTCAATTGAGATTAGAATTTTGACTTTGCTGCTGAATGTAAATGTAATGTAAATTCAATTTGATGATAGCAAAGCTGTAGGGTTTATTTTTATTTGTTTTCAATGTGAATTTAAATGGAAAAGTTTTTAAAATTATGTAATGAGATAGAATTTGTAAAAAAGTTTTTTAAAAATCAACCATCAAGCATAATTACAAATCATTAAACAGAAATCCTCTCATCACGCTCAAAAACAATCAATTAAATGCGACTCATCAAGTCAACGAAGAAAAAATTGATATTTTCTTTACAAACAAACACTCAATTCAAGCCACTGCTACTGACATCGTCTTTACACCTCAATATTATTTTTAAATTGTCTATGGTCGATGTAAATCAACTAAACGTATTTCACTTGTACAAACAACACATGCACAACACTCAAAATTGTGAAGCCATCAAAGTTTGCTGTTTTTTGCGCTTTTTCAACGATATTTGACCCTGACATACATTAATTTTAATTACACACATTCATATAGATTTTTTCTTTACTCGCGAGCAAAAGAGAGCGACTCATATGTGTAGAAAAGCATTAGAATATGAGAGAATAGAGTAAGAGAGAATTTGAGAACATTCGTGTGTGCATGTATTATACCAAATGCGATTAAGTCATGTTGTTTGCATGTACACTCTGTAATAATTTTTAAATTCTCTTCTCTCTCTTTCTCTCATTTTACGTTGAATGAATTATAAATAGCCATTGTGAGCAATGCTATAGCCAGTTGAGAGAAGTAACCACTTTGTGATTTGCCACTATAATACTTCACATGTCTTGAGTCTTCTTCATATTCTTCGCTTTTCAATCGAAACAGACAGTGTAAACAACTTAAAGATGTTGTTGAAGGTGTGGGATCTATGTGATGGACTTTTATTAGAGGTTTTTCATCACTTTATGAAAACAGTTAATAAAAACGTTTTGTTTTTG
Organism: Polypedilum pembai; assembly: GCA_014622435.1. NCBI lineage: Eukaryota > Metazoa > Arthropoda > Insecta > Diptera > Chironomidae > Polypedilum > Polypedilum pembai. The sequence goes on from JACWBX010003590.1 coordinate 3,280, forward strand.
AAAATATTTATCATAGGGTGTGTTAATAAATTTTGGTTTTGAAATTTTACGAAATTTTAAATTTTCAAAAATTTTATTAAATTAAACGAAATTATCAATTTTCGAAAAATTCTCATAATTTAATGAAGTTTTTAAAAATAATCTTAATAATTTAACTTGTGAAATCAATTGATTTTCAATTGTTTTCACAGTGAGTTGTATTTTTTTTGCAATTATTCAACAATAAAAATTAATTTAATTTTATTCTATCGAATTTAAATCAAATTTTCTTGTGTAAAATGTACACAAAAAAATCAAATACAAATCATCAATATTCACAAGATCCCAGCAGTTAATTTACTATTCAAAATTCCTCTAATTCCAAACAACTAAGTTCCCACTTCCAAAAAATTATCATCTCTATTCAATATAAACTTAATTTCTCTTTGAATTTGTTTATTACGACAGCAAGCTATAGATAGAGAGAGGAAGAGATTTGACCAGTAGTCGCAATGTAAATATTTCGAAATCCCGAACGTATTCGAAATTATAACAAAAAAAAACTTTCATTATTTCTCGATAGCAATATCGTGCCGGTAACCAATTAGTAAATTTTTCATGAAAATGTATATCACTGGTTATGTACAAAGAGCAATATATAGAGAGTGAAATACTAGCGACTACAATTTCTTAACATGTTTTATTCATGCTACTCATACACACTCAATACTCGGTAGTGAACGTTATGTGGATATAGACATACAAAAGCGTATTTATATTAAGTTTCATAAAAGAATGAAAGAACAATTTACACATTATGCAATGAAATTGAAATTGTGTGAAGAGCAGCATTGATAAACAAATTTAATCATTTAAAAGTTATAAATATACTTGTGGTATTGGTATTTTAACATTAAAAAATTTATTTGAAATGAGTTTATTGAGATTTTACATGTTAACTTCATTTGCATTCCCATTGAAAAATTTTCAAATTTAATTTTCTTTCTTTTTCTCTTTCTTTGTAGGTAAGTCAATCACGTTAGACATCACAAATGATAAGTATAAATCTTTACTCCGCTACGCATAGCAAAATCCTCTCAAAAAATGACTCAATTAATCCCGAAACAAGAGAAAATAGTCCCAAATAATCCAATTCTCTCTAAAAGTACACCTTTTAGGCAATCTGACATCGTCATAGTTAAGCTTCAGTCTAGTAATATTTTTTACTAAAGCAAAAAAAGAAAAATTATTGCAGAGCAGATTTTTAATGTTTTACGGTGCCTATTAAGTTCTCATGTTTAGTTTATTGTCAAATATACATTTTGGAACGTTTCCATGTTCTCAACATCAAAAGAGAGCCTTTTATGGCTCATGTTTGTAAATGAAAACTTTTTGTTTGCGAATGTGTAGGACAAATTCAATTCTAGTTTCTTTGATTAATTTAAACTCATTCTTTTTGCTACATTCAGTGAATTTGACACAAAAAAGGGATAATATTGAGACAAGATAATATGATGTCTACGCAGAATCCAAGTAGAAATGTCCTCATAATTTTCTTTCACCCACTCACAATACGCAAATTGAATTTATAAACAAAAATTTTACACACGCCATCAACTAAAATGTCAATTTCAATTTTGAACCTATGAAGCATCAATTCTCGTTTGTAATCGCGTCATTCTTAAATAATTGATGAATTTTCCTTGTTGAATAAAACAAATTTACTTCTGATATAAATAAAGTCACCTTCCTTGTTTTTTTAGCTTTTGTTTATTAATTATTCATTAGTCTCATGCTGATGTGAGAAAGAAAAATGTTTATCAGGGTTACGAAATCACTTTCAACGCGTCTCATCCACTTTCGTAATAAAAAATGTTATTCAAATTTTTCGCGCTTTAATGAAGAATGTGTCGCCGTATAAGAAAAGAACTAAGCCATAGTTGTGAAGGTCAAAGTAAGAGAAGAAGTAAAAAAAAAAATTTTCTGTTGCTTGCTCCAATTTTTCTTCACTCTTATTCTTTGACGCTATTATTTGTGAATACATCAATCTATCATGACAAGCGATTAACAATTCTACACCACACTTCGTTCAACATCAGCGCCTAAAGACAAAAGAATTACCTTTCGCGGAAGCGAAGCGAAAATTAAATTATTTATTTCATTATAATCGTTTTATCACACTTTCCTCGGTAATTTGATGTTGATCGTTTTGGCATGAATGGGCAAGAACACAAAACCGTAATTACCAATGCCGAAAAAGAAAAGAACAGAAAACATGAAAAAATTGCTGTTTAATTGCACATCAACTATAGTGTGAGTCTCGCAAAATATGTGTAGACGCTACACATGCAGTTATGACTAAAAACGTCAGCATATTAATTACCAAGCGACTGAATATTAGGCATGACTAGAAAAAAAATATTCCGGAAAGAAACATAAACCAAAGAACTCGTTCTTTGGCCTCAACGTGTAGGAGTTTTGTTTTGCTTAAAGCAAATGTTGTTTCATTCATAAAATATTAGGTCTCTATTGCGGTAATTAATCATATGACGTAAGCAAAACAGTAACTTTTTCGATAATTGCTTATTAGAGACTCATTTGGTCAACAAAGGTCAACATTTATCTAAAATTTATTTTGAAATAATAGAAGCCTACACAGAAAAGAAAAAAAAACATGAATGGGATTGAGTTTTAAAATCTGTTCCAAAAAATTTTAATTGATATAAAAGATTTTATAACAGTGAAATTCTTCACCGAGACAAACCTTAAAAATTTTGAAAAGTTTTTTTTTGCGTTAAATTATTCCATGAATTATTGATGTATAAATTTAAAATCAGCTTTGTAAATGCACAAATATTTTATTCTACGCAGAGCATCATGAAAAATTTTGTTCACACTCTTTCAAATAGTTTTTCCACTTGAAGCAATCTTGAAAATGTAAACAGGACTTTTTCCTCATCTTCTCGACACTGCAATATAAAAGAGCACTGGTGAAAAACAAGAAAAGTATATTTAGTACAAAAGAAAAAGAGAGAGAAAACTTAAATAAACATTTTTGTGCCTTTTTCGTGGTAGGAAGAGAACTAAAATTGAAAAACTTTCATTCCTTTCGTTCTTTGTCGGGGCGAGAGTTATATAATAATAAATGAACAATAAGGAGGATAAACGAAATGAATGTTTGTTATAGCAAAGTCAAATATTTAAATAAATCATTAATTTTTTTCATTCTCTCTTTGCTGTTTAAGAAAAGAAAATTAAGCTGCATAATGTGCAACATCATTGTGCGCCTTCTACAAAATAATGAAAGAAAAGGCTAATTGATGAAAGGAAATTGATGTTCTGCTGTTTGTGCAATAATGAGAAAGCAAAACAAAAAAATGTTTGGAATATAAAATTCACCTTTTAATGATCGATACAAGACAGAGGCAAAGCATAATGTAGCGAAAATTGGATTACGTCAAAACATTTTCTTTCTCTTAAGAGACCGTTGTACATGGTGCCTTTTTAAACTTCCGTTTTAGTCCCAATAATTAAATACTACAGTCTTTTTTCACTCTAGAAAAAATTTAAAGCTCTTGAGGAGCATGAATTGATAAAAAGCTGAGAAATTTAATAGAATTTCCTTCATCGTTTTGCTTGCTTGCTTGTCGAGTCTGCAGTGTTTTAATTTAAAATTCAAAAGACTTTTCTGAGATTTAAAAAGAAAACTGTCTCTGTCGTTTCTAGTGAAAATTAAGTAAAATCGATTGCTTCTTTTGCCTAAAGACGACAACTCACAATATGTGACAATTTAAGGCATTAAGATTTATTAGATGTCCTCAACATAGATGCTTAAAACAAATAGCCTAACTCACTCCAATTAATCAATTTTACTAGTTTTTTTCTTAATATGCTTTATATATGTCACTTCTGATAAATGCGATCTGACACTGCAGTAACATACTCAAAAGCACAAAAAAATTCTCTTGTGCCATTTGCCAAAACCTTTTTGAAGTCGCTTTTTATTTTTTGACATGCAAACACACACACACACACACACACACACATCTCAAGGAGTCCCAAGTGACGCATTGTTCACATATGAGACACTGAAATTGAATATTCGAAGTATGTTACATGACAGTCATAAAAAGTCCTGCTCGTTCCACCATTAATGTTAGAATTTTCATTCGTAAATGAGAAAATACCTCAAGGCACAGCGAAATAAAGTTCTTGCTGAGCAATCGTAAAAAAAGTAGAACTAGTCTTGAGCAGCAGCAGTTGAAAAACTCTTCCGACTCTTAATCAGATGAATTCTCTTGACACTCATTCGTTCTTTTTCTCTCATCAGAGCATACAAAAGTGCCGGTTGTGAAGAAGAAAAAGAAAAAAAAGCTCAATAGCATAAAGCTCGAGTTATACATTATGGAGACATAAAAAAAATACAACAATGCTTCTTAATCAAGTGAAAATTTTTCTTCTTCAGACTTTTCATTTCTCGTATATATAAGATATTCTTCCTCGTTCATTGTGTTCAGCATTTTGGCATATTATCTTTATAACATCATCTATATTGCTTTCTTCTCTTTTGCTAGAACACTTTTTTTCAATTCTTTGCTTTCTCAAGAAGGGAATAGATACACACATACATATATTTTTATATGAGTTCATGAATGAGATGGAAGATTGAAGGGATTTCTTAACAGATACTCCAAAAACATCGCAGATAGATAGATAATTATGTGGAACACATATCGTAAATCGTTAGCATGCATAAACAGCAGCTATAAGAAGAAAAATAGTTTCCTAGAGTGAATGATGAACTATACTTATGCGTACATGCTATCTTTCGTCTTTTGCTTCGATCAAATTCAATTTTTTCACTGATAAGAAACAAAATCTACAAATAGAACATTGGCTTCTCTCATCCTCTAACATTCTCTTGAGCTCATATCATTGAATAGAATTGAGGGATAAAATTCAATTATTCCTCCATCACGTTCGTTTAAAACAATTTTCTTTTTTGAGAGGGAAATTTTAAGGAATTCGATATATTTTAGCTTTTATGGTTAGAGCATTAATCATGATGATTTTTAAATAAACTTTAAATTTTTATCCTAGAAAGAAAGTAGATTAAGTTTCATCTTAAAACTTTTTTGTTCCACATACTCAAGCATGTATTCAAGTGATAATATTTCATTTCATATTAGAAAGGATCAAATAAGAGAATTATAAACTTTAAGATTAAAGTGATTACAATTTTACGTCAACTTCATCATTGCATAATGTTGAAATATTTTGTCATCATACCATCACGGAAACAAGTCGCTCTTTCTCTTCATTTCTTTTTTCTACACAAATATGAGATGCGAACGTGATCAATGCTTAATGTACTTTCAATTTCTGCGCAACTGAGTGAATTGAATTTTTCTCACTCTCTCTGTATCTTATTTTACAGGTATGAATGTTGTAAAGCTTGCGATCTCTCTTGACAAATGAATATTTATAGTCATGGAAGACATAATTTGACTAGGAAGAAAGTAAATGATCGTAAAGTTTATTGATTTTTTTCCTTGGTTCATTTTATGTGTTGTCATAATAATTTTTCACACTTTAAAACACATAAATGTAATTCACAAGTGTCTCGCCATAAATAAAGTGCATAATGAGCCTTATAGAATAATAAAATCGATTCTACAGAAACAGACCATTTTTGAATGTCTTTTTCACATTTTACATTCCATTGGTAGAGAATTTGTCCGCTCTGCAATGTCGTTTATGGCTTTTTCATTTTATTCTAGCGCACACATGAGCATAAATTCTCAAAATTGCAAGCACAGCAAAAACCAAAAGAAAAAGGAATTTATTTTATTTGCTCCACTTTTATCGTGCAAAATGGAAATATTTTAAGAATAAAATTTTCTCCCCTTATTTTGCTTTTGTTTTCCATTTAAAGATTATCAAAAAGAAAGAAAATTATTTTGTGTGAAAAGGAAATGATTGTGAAAATTTTATTGATTTAACTTATACATGTGAAAATATCTCTCTTTTTTATATTTTACATAATTGAATTAAAACACAAAATGAAGACATTCTTATCAAACAAACACCGATAAGTCTGTGACTCTAAACATTTTCACAAGATTTTTTCTTAAAATTCTTTGAAAAATTTTAGTTCGTTAAAAAAATTCAAAAATTTTGCAATACTCTGAACTTATTGTTCGGATTTCTTGCTAACATTTGCAGCTTTGTACTAAATATTTAATGATTATACATGAAATAATAATTTTCATAAAATGTAAATAAAATATTTGAAAATTCGCGATAAATTTGAATTTTCGTTTTTAAATTTAAAAATGAACACAAAATCAATTGTTGCAATCAATTCTATACTTAAGTAGAGCACTTTGAATTAGCAAAAGCTCTTTTTGTCTAAAATCTAAATTCCAATCCTTAAGTAGGAAAAATCAAAAGTTTCTAGCTACTTTTAATGAAACAGTAAATATTTAAATTAAAACTGAGTCTTCTTGTCTTGGTCAATCATCACAACTGCAAATTGACTTAAATCATTTTTACCAAACAATACAAAAATCAATTTCACACAAAAGCAAGCTCAATTGCACAAAGAAAACATAACTCTCATTGAACCACAAAAGAGAAACGTTAAAAATTTGCTGTGCAATCACGAAATGAAGAAATTTAATAAATGATGTCATCAGTATCATTGAAAAGTTGAGCTTATGTATGTCTAGAGCAAATAATCATAATGACGAATCTGAAAAGTAGCTTATAAACAAAAAAGTTCATTGTGTCACCAAACAGCAATTTTTCTCGATGCTCTGAAACTTTTTTAAAAAATAATTTTTCTTGTTATTATTTTTATTTGACTTTTCCTGAGCTGCAATGAAAATTTTATAAAATCTCGAAAAAGGAAGAAAAAAATTTCGTTAGCTTCCTTTTATGTCATGCATTATAAATGAAATACCTCAATGTTCTCAATGCAATAAAGGAGAAAAGAAACTACTGCATTTTTCTCTATTCCCATTGAACAAAAAATAACACAGAGACTTGATATTCATGAAGTCTTGGCAGTCGAAAGTTCTCTCGTTGATTTCTCGATGCTAGGCAGCAAAAAGATGAGTAAAATGGCACAGTTTTTGTCTACTAAAACATTTCAAATGTGCATGCACACAAAAAGCTATAATCACATTTCTTTTGCGGCATAAACAAAAAAGATGAACGCTTAAAACAAAACAAATGCATTGCCAAGAAGGTGGCAAAATCAAATAGCAATAAAGCAAGAATGAATCTGTGTCAAGAGAAAAAGAATGACGCAGAAAAAAATTATAATTGAAAGAAAATTCTCATTCAGCCCATTTGCCTTTTAAAAGTTTTTAATGTGTTAATTATACTTGGCACTCGTGCCACAACTAACGATAATCATGACGACGTCGTTCACTATAAGAGTAATAACGGGTTTTCTGCCTAAAGGTTATGGCAAGTGAAATAAACTTCTATTCAACTTCATCATTTTTCTCTCTCTCTCTTTGCTTCATTCTCTTTTAAATTACTTAAATGAAAATTTATTGAGTGGCCTCAGAAGATGATATAATGACGTGAAACGAAAAACGAAGAAATATAACACACGACCTTGGCAATAAATAAATAACTACGTAGCGATACCTTAAATTGCGCTTTAACCAATTACGGAAACAATTTAAACACTTTGACATAATAATGATTGCCTCAAACACCTGAGTTGAATACTAAAAGTGAAATTTTTTCATCACGTACTTTGCATTCAAATGAGGTTGAAGAAATGTTGGACTTTATTTAGATATAATTAAAAGAAATATTTAATGAATTTAAAATAATAAAAGTAATATGAATTTTGAGAATTATCAATTTTGGGATATTTATATAACTCAAATCACAAAAAAATAAGATAAATAAAAAATATAAAAATCTCTAATATACATACAAAAATAAACTAATGAAAACATAGACAAGAAGTCAGCTATAACATATAAAAGAAAAGAGTTATCTTCGATGTGATATATATAAAAATTTGTTATGACAAAAGACAATAAAAAAGTCACCTGTACGAAAAAAAGCAGAATAAACGGTAGAAAAAGAAGAAAGAAGAGAATTTCATTTCTATTGTTATGTGCAATGACATAAAATTAATGGCTTGAGACGGAGAGAGACAATAATCATGGGAATTTTATTCAGATCTCGATTGTCTCGTTTTTACTCAAACTCAAACTCCCTCAACTTCCCTACTTTCTCCTTCTTTTTATTGCCATAAGGAATCTCAATTTCAAATCCCAACGATATGAAGAAATTTTACCTAACATACATTCCAATAAAAATATTGACTATTGTGCTTTCTGCACACACTATAAAAAATCCCAAAATTATAAGAAAGCAATAATGATATTAATTTTCATTATAGCATTCGAATGAGTAATAATATTTGTACTTCATTGTATACGGGACATTTTCTCATGCTCCATGATATCATAATTGATTATTGGTTTTTCCTTCACATTTAACCTTTGGTAGGCAATTCAATTCTCACGTTTTTTTTCTGATTATAACGGACAAATATTGATGATCACACATGAAAGAAAAATCGAGTGAGACTTCATTTATTTTCCGAGACAAAGAATGGCAGCAGAATGAATATAATTTTTTCGATTTCAATGCACAAATGTCTATTAATGCGCACCCTACAATAAGCACAACATACAACGAGACAATCAAGGGCAGCAGAGCAGTGTGTGATCTCAATACTCGATATATACACAAATAGTAATGTGCCAATGCCAATATTGCTCATTTTTTTCTATTTTTCTACTCCTATGCAAACATACAAAGACATTCATTCTCTATTTCTATCATTGTGTATTTGTATTTGAATATGCACACAAATAATTCCTATTTTTTATAGCACGAATTGATTTTTTTTCACTCTCTCTCTCATTCTCATTTGCCATAGTGATTTGTTTTTTACAATAACAGGATTTGAATATAAAAAGAGCGGCATGGCGAAAGAAAAATTTCAATAATGTTGAGAGAAAAAAAGATTTGCTGTCTCTGCCGCTTCTTCTATTTTGTGATTGAAATTCATATTGAGATTGAATCTGAAAAGAACATTCAGCGGAATGGCATTAAAAGTCCAATAAAAATTTCCTCACTCATTCAATGACAGATTGCTGAATCTTCTCAACCTTAGTGCACCTCGTGCTGTTGCCATCCGGCTCCTTTTTTTCTTTCGATTGACTTAAGTGTGTTCACACAAAAAAAATTAATTTTCCTCTCGTCGTGGTATTATGAAGAAATTTATGTTTTCACAGCATGTCATTAAATTCAAGGTGAAATTTTCTTACTATCGCAGAAAGAGAGAGGATTTAAGAAAAGAACGATTTCGGTACTCAAACAGCCCCGATTATTTGTCAAATGTCTTCTTTTATGCTTCATTTCTCATCAGTCTCTTTCTCCTTCCTTTTTTGCCATGCATCTTCTCCAGCATTTCTTTTTTGCCTTTATTTGAAATAAATTGTTCACTTAGCAGAACGCTTTGTACCACTTTCATGTTGAAAGAAAATGAAAATACATTGTGAAGCTCATGATCAGTGATAAACATTATCAAGGAAAATTTATGGTGATCCATCGTGAAAACCTTGCTACTGTAATTTTTCCTTACTTTAATATTTATTTTCTTGAGTCAGGTGAATCGTAGACCAAACAAAAAAGATGTAACCTTTCAACATTTTTATCTTTATGTTATTTAATAAAATATCAAGCAAAAAATTAGCTACGCATCGAAGCTCACAACAAATATCAATTTAATATTTCAAGATTTCAGTTTGCATTTTCATTAAGTTAGATCTCTATTTGATTTAATAAATAAACAAATAAAATTGCAATTTTCAAACATTCAAATCTAACTTCAACTTCTTTTTTTAAGCCTCAAAACATAAAATCTTCCCTTAATCTTACTTTAACCACCGCTCAACATCTAAATAATATAAGAAGTATAATAAAAGATGAGAAATTTTTATTTGATTTTATCCTAAATTAACTTTCTCATCATACTCATGCATTATTAAGTCCTATTTCCTCCTTCATATACATTTTCATTCTCTTTTTTTGCTTTCTTCTTTTTGTATTAAAAGCAAAAAGCTTTTGGCCTAACGTCCATTTTGCTTTATGGCCATAAAAATGAAAAAAAAAACGGGCGAACGAAAGGAAGAAAAAGAAAAAAGTGTGTATAGATTACGTAATATTTTTTCGTCCTCTTCTTGTTATTGGGCGAAAGGGAAGGAAAAGAGAACGCAAGGAATGCGCGGCTGTTAGCGAAAAATGAATGCTTCTTTATACCTTTTATAATCGTCCTTGCGTGATTATATGACTAGAGAATTGTGCTGAAAATAAAACCGCAAAGCAAAAAACTTATATATATTTTTCAAATTCATAAAAATGAGATCCGCAGAAAGCAGGCAGGCAAGCACACGTCATAAGTGGAAGGAATTCAAATTAAACAAATATAATAAAAAGCAACGACAACATGACACTGAGAATTAAATTCAAGAAGAAGTAAGCACTGAAAAAAATAAATGTGATGATGATGAAACAAGTCAAACAGGTTGAAAAAAATTCTTGCCTCACACTCTTGTTCATTCTCTTCTTGTTGTTTCATTTCTGTGGTAATAATAATATTCTAAAAGATGTGCATTTGAATTCTTTCTCATTTTCTCTTGTTTGTCTGTTATGTAATAACGAGTTTAACATCTTTTTACTTTCTCGCACCCAAACATGTACACACACATGAAATTCGCAATGAAAATAATAATAAAAAATTTTTTTTGCTAGGGGTTTGAGGAAAAGTAAAAGAAGAAGAGAAAAACTTCTTCTGCAGCATATGTGAAAGTCTTAAAACTTTTTCTCTTACTTTCCATTGTGGGTTGAAAGAAATTTTTCGTAACTGCACAAAAGAGTTAATTTATTTTTCAAGAATTTTGCTTTTAATTAAGAAAAGTTAAATTTCTTATTAAAAACTTTTCAAACTCAGTTAAAGAACAATAAAAAAAATTCAATTTCAACCCATACAGGAAGTTTCTCTCTTTTGATTTTAAAAATCCTTTGCGTATTACGGTGGTTGTAAAATATAAAAAAAATTGCAATTTATCCGAGTGATGGAAAATCAACAAATCACAACCGACTGTCAGTGATTGCTGCTGTTTATTACATTTTTAAAACGAATATGAAAATGTAAGCATAAATGACATCATAATCTCAAATAAAAGAGGAGAAGAAACTTTTTATTCGTTGTCTGTCTGAGGTTAGGGTGGGTCTTTCTTCTTATCATTAAGTTTACGATGCACATAATAAACAAGAGCTTACAGCTACCCTTAAAAATATGAAATCTCTGATTCAAATTTATTTAAATTGTCATAAATGCTTTGTTATATTATGCAAGCAGGCAGGTAGGCAGGTAGACAGAGTGAGTCCTTAAATTTAGGTATAAAATGATCTGCATATCATATGATCACGAATAACGGCGAGATTCTTAATTAGCATAAACAATGTGTTACTGTGCTTACCTTTTGCCTTGCTTTCATGCTTGCTTACATGAAAATTTCATAAAATCATTTTTTACGATAACGCTGCCACTCTTTCATTCTTAGGCAGCTTTGCTTTGTAGGCCAACTTCACAAAAGCAAGGAGGAAGCAAAATAATTTTAGATTGCAATTTATTCAATATGTTGTCACAACGTACGCGATAGGATGGAAAAATATGGAAATTTTTACTGTTTGTTGTCAGTGAAAATTTTGAAAACAATTTTTCAAAAAAAGGTACCTCCTACGACTCGTTCCACTTCACTTAAATATTGAATATGTGTCGTTGTTTATCCTTTTTGAGATATTACGACAAGATGTTGCCTTACACACTACAAATAAACATTTCCATTCGATTTTCCTCATAGCTTGCCTCTTAATTGATGGTATTCTCTGTCTTCAGTGAATACAATTGTTCGGTTCTCCAATTCAATTTGGTTCGTTAGCATCACATTAATTTCGGGTTGATGCGTCCGAAAAAAAAAAAGATTTTCTCAAGTGTCAACCATTTCCGCTATTGTGCGCGAAAGATATGAAAGAAATGAAATCTTTTGAAGCAATAAATCTAAGCAATTAATCATCAAATTGCTTCATTGTTCAACGATGCTTGATAGCAATGGTGTATTCGCATCTCATCAAAATTCAACATCTAATAATTTTTCATCCTTCTTGCTCATTATTTGCAGTCATTGACTGAGAGGGATGATCAACATAGATATTTCAATTACATTATAAAGCGAGGGTGAAGAAAAAATTTTAATCGATTCATGCGGCTGTAATTTATTGCTCAATAAATAGCCCGATAACCATCGAACATTCACATAAATTTTCAACCCGAAAAAAAGCGTATGCCATGCACAAAACTCGTAAGAAATGAAATAATTTAAATATGCATAAAATGGATATTTTACAGCATAAAATCGGAGGCAACAAAAAATGTAAAGCCGATAATGATATTCGTTTAAAACACAAAAGTGTAGGGGGATAATTAAAAATAAATTATGCACAACGATTTGTGTGTTAATTTAAAGCCTTTTCTCTCAACATATACACTCACACTCTCTGGTTGGCCATAAAAAATTATATACATTTATTTAAATTTCAAATGGGTTATTTTAATTAAGAAGAAAAAAAGAATCAGAGAACGTGGTAGTGGTTGAGGACATTGTTGCGCTCATTTTAAAATAGAAATAAAAAGAAAGAGAGAGAGAAATAAGGATAAAAGCTCATGATAATCCATTCAGATATCCTCCATTAAGCGCAATGCATTCAAAGTGATCATCTTCATTAAGAATAAGAGAGAAAAAATTTCAATGAAAATTATTTAACCAGATTATGAAGCCTTCGCTCATTAAATATTGCACAATGATGTATTTAATAACTCTTCAGCTCACAAATTAATAAATTGCAAACGAAAAATGGCTAAAAGTTCAAAATCCATGTGCGAGCGGTTAATCGCTTGAACATTGACACGTTTAATTGATTATAGTGCCGCTATAGACAATTAAATAAATGAAAAAACAACACAAGGAGCCTACTGTTGTCCAATTATATCCATTCACAATATAATGTTTAATTGCTGATTCATTAATACCATATTAAGGAAAATAAACGAAATTGTTTACTATAAAATTAGGTGAATAAATTAGTGATAATTTTATCGTACAGTAAAACTATTTTTAGACTTTTATTCGCTAATTTATTTTAAAAGCAATTCTATTTAGGTCAATTTAACAAAAAAATTGTTTAAAAATCACTGATTGAACAATGAAAAGGAAACTAATTGATGCCAATAAGGTCAATTTTTAATTCTCTACGGTGTTTGTCACAAACCATTCTTATTTTTTTTTTTCAAACTTTGCCAAACTCTCTTTCTCACAAAACAAGAAAATTATTTTTCTTTTATCCATCCGTTTGCTCTATTTCCATCACTTTGATTACACAAATTCAATTTTCTTTTTCTTTCACTCATTCACTGGAAAAGAAAAATTTAATTTAATACCCCGTGCCAATGAATGAAAAATTTTCTCTTCTCTCGAACCTTTCTCTGTTTCAAGTCGTCGACCTTTTTCACCAATAATTAATTGCTTTTGCAATTTGTTTTCACAAATAAAATTAATATTGTGATATGAAATTTACGTTAGAAAATTTTTAATTGAAAATCAAAGTACTACTTTGCGAGCTCGTAAATTGCAAAACACACTGCGTGAGTGTTTAGATGTTTGAGTCATTTATATTGACTTTTAGGAGCCACAAATTGTATTTGATCTTCTGATTTCTAGGTAAACAATCATTCTGCTCTACACGTTCATGTTTATTGAACTCCATGACTTGTGGGCGATAGAAAATTTACGAACACAAATGAATAGAAAGTAATTTATAATCAGACACTACCAAAGAAGAAGATGAGAATCAACTTGAGCATGAATTTCCTATTGAATCATGACACTTGAATACACTTCAACAAGAACTGATTTTCAGTCTTCTTTGTTAATAAATCTATGGTTTTACAAGAGATTTCTCACTTTTATATTAATTAAAGACCAAAATGAAGTTCGTGTAGTAATTGGTTGCTTGAAATTGACACTTATCCCAGCATTTTTTAGGCACATCAATTTCATTAAAAGCGTGCCATCCACAAAAAAACATTTTTCTTTTTTCATCCCTCACTGCTCTCGTATTACAAGCACAACCAAATGAAAAAATAGACAAGAGAGAAACCCACAGAATTTTCCATCGTGTGACAGTGATAGCATGCTGTATTTGGTGAAATTGATCATTAAATTCCAAACAAACAAGCAAGCAATATGTTCAAAGTTGCTTGAAATTGCTACATGTTGTGTGTTTAGTTGCACACACAAACCGCATGCTCCCCGTGAGAATACATATGTGTAAATTGCATGCTGTGAACAATTTTGTCTTGAAGAAGTATTAATTATTACAATTTTCTCTCTGATGCTTCTGTTGATGATAATTATGATGATGTTGCACTTAATTACAGCATTAGACGATGCTTTTTTATTTTAACCAAACTATCTTAAGTGTTTTTCTCAAACTTCTAGTAGCACTTGTTACAAAAACTTTTCTTTTTTGTGTACTCGTATGTCCATGACATACCTGCCTATCATCATCATTCTCTACTGTTATCAGGAAGAAATTACACAAATCTTGTGTTTTTGCTCCTTTCATCAACATCATTATTCCTTTTATTCATCCATGTTTAAACTTTAAATGATGTTTCTTTCCTTCTCGTCTTCTCTTTCGGTCTTCTCTGAAGTGGAATAAAAAGTTTTTTTTTCTATTTGCATAAACTTTGTCTTCCTTTTAAATAAAATAGACTCTTGAAAATAGCAGCAAGAAAAAAAATAAAGAAATTTATTTTATTCATTTTAAAGTGCGACTTCAGCAGCAACACTTTTGTGGATTCTTTTACTCTCTTCACCGCGAACGACAAACGAAAATGATTGTTTATGTTCAAGCAAGCAATAGAATGAATTTATGTGAAGAGTTGACTCTCTCATTTAATTTTCATTATTTCATTTTATTTTTCGGGAACAGAAGACAGAAAGAAAGAAATTATGTAAACGAAGTTTAAATCTGGTTTCGTGCAGCAACAACAATCAACAACAGTTTCTGTCTTTCATTGTGTTCCGACAAGTGTAATATTCTGCATAAGAATGATATCAGAGATTTCATGAATCACCTTTCGCCAACATTTTTCCGCTTGTTCTCTTTCTCTTACTCGCATCGATGTCAAGTAGAGAAATAATTCATAAATGAATTGCTCGTTCTATTGTCAGAGTGTGTGCTTGCATTAATTAAAAATGTTGAGCGCAAGCGAGAAAAAGGTAGAAAATTCTGTTTAGTTCTCGTGGTTAAATATTGATGGTTTATGAAAAAAATTTCTGTGTCTGACAATTATCGCAAGGTTGAACAAGATTTTTTTCCTGTGCAGGTAATTCTTAAATTTGCACATGAGGCACATGCTATAAACATCTTTGTTTGCATAACGTTGCACTACATGGTGGACAATAGCAAGCAAATGAGAGAAAAAGAGAGAAATGAAAGATAGCGGTTGTTAGGGCGGAGGCAGCAGCTTGTATTTTTCCGCCTCTTTGATTAGAATCGCAAAATGGTATAAATCAAGAATGAAAATTTAGGTTGCGATTTTACAGTGAGCAGTAGTAAGAAGAATTTCATGTGCATATGCTATAGAGAAAATAAAGACTGGCACATGCATATACTTACCTGAACGTTTATCAAAATTTTATGACTCTTTACTACCACTGATAAATTGCATTGTAAATCAAATATGTTTCTGGTGTAAAATTATTCATTAGAAAAGAACGCTAAGTCTTATCGATCTAGTCTGAAGCATGAATTGGACGCTTTGTTAAAATATATTCCTCATATTGCATAACAATGCTCTTCAGTTTATTCGTGACTCTATTAACACAGCATCGCATCACGTCATCGCGCCTCTTAAAAGTCACAAAAAACAAATGAAATGTTTCATGTTATAAAGTTATAAACTTCGCTCTGCACTGTGAGTTTTAATTTTATTTTCTCTCTCTCTCTCATTCTAAACAAAGCCACAAAATACACTCACGAAAGTAAAATAAAAGGCAGAAGAGAGGAGTAAAAAATATAAAAAAATATTCAAATCAGTTTTTACGTCGAATCATTAAAGGTCGAGCGGGAATGTTAATTACACACTTTCTTTTTATTTTTATATTTTTTTGCATTTTTATTAAGCCTATTAAACATATATCGCATCTAACTATTTATTTATGATGTTTATTCTACTTTATACTGCCCTTTCTGTCGTATAATCGAAAGAAACAACAATAATTTAAGTTTTCATGCGAAAGAAGTGATAAAAAGAAAGAATTATGAAGGTTCAATAAAAAGTTCAAAAGCACATTAAGTTATAATTAGATTCTCAATAATTTTAACAACATTTGAAAAGCATCGCATTAGGAAATATTAAATTTCCGTTCGTTTGCTATTTATATGTACATAGTGTTCAGTTGGCATTGCAAGTAAAATGATTTCACTTAATGTCATGTCCGGATCATCTTCATACCGGAACATGAGTACAAGTAACACTAGTAACATCATAACACACTTTAACCAAATGCAACTGTAGTCAGTCAGTGTTTTTCTTATGCAATATTGCATAGCAAGTAAACAATGGCAAAGATCTTGACATTAATCTTGAGAGAGTTAATAAAATGCAATTTTTCACTTCACATTTGTATATGTGTTGTATATTCATTTGTAAATAATAAAAGAGCAATTAAGGCTATGCGATCATCATCGTCGGTCGATTGTTATTGTTTTTTCGGACTCTATTCAGCGACTTCTTTATTGTCTCATTAATTAGCGTATTTTTGTATGTTGCTTGTCTGCATTTTACGTACATATACGCTTAAATAATCAGAAGATAATTTGTAAAATGATGTCATAATTTATGACTCATAAATTTAAATCTTTCAAGAACGAGTCTTCTTTTTAATGATATTCAGGTGATGCATGTTTATGTCAATTAATGTCATCAACAATATAATAATTTTTATTTTCATCATATTATAAAAGGAAGTGAAGCATGGATGAATTTGTATGTTTTTTACACAGAGAGAAAAACTTTTTAACTGGCATAAAGTTGGATCTAATAACACTTTTTATGAGGCATAAAAAGTCTACTTTATGACACTCATAAATTTTTTTCCATACAAACTTTTTATGTCTCATAAAACCTTTTTAGCTCTAATAAAGTTTTAATTTTTTTCTGGCATAAAGTCGCTTTATTAGATCCAACTTTATGCCAGTTAAAAAG